>CM059275.1:7044069-7049069 GCA_030347295.1 Setipinna tenuifilis | reverse complement strand
GTATTTCCCTCTATTTATTTTCTTTTATTTTCTTTTTGTCTCCCCCCACGGTTCATTCTTTAATGTTCCCTCCTTCTGTCTAAAAAGCTGTCTAAACTTCTGCTCACGTGAACTTTCTGTGTTTGTGTGTTTGGTGTGTGTTTGCATGTTTGTCTTTCTGTGTGTGTGTGTGTGTGTGTATGTGTGTGTGTGTGTGTGTGTGTGTTAGTTATGGACGCAAGGGATGCCTTGCATTATTCTTGTCCATTTAAATGACCAATTTCTCTCCATCTTGAAACAACAAAAGCTGAGTTCCTTCCATTTCGGGCTGTATGTTTTTTTGAAGCTTTTTGATAAAACAAACACCATTAATGAACCGCTGTGCTGACATCTGCAGGAACCCCAAAAGTAAATGAATGCACGCACGCCGGCTTCCACCCCAGTCTTCCCACTGTCACTCACCGCTTCTCAAAGAGAATACATAACGAACAGAGAGAGAGAGAGAGGGAGAGAGAGAGAGAGAGCAAGGGAGAGGAGAGGTAGAGAGAACGACAGAGACAGACAGAGAGAGAAAGACAGGGAGAGAGACAGAGACAGAGAGTGAGAGAGAGAGACACAGAGAGAGCGCAAGGGAGAGAGAGACAGAGAGAGAGATAGAGAGACAGACAGAGAAAGAGAAAGACAGGGAGAAAGACGGAGGTAGAGACACAGATACAGAGAGCGAGTGAGAGAGAGAGACTTGTATTCAAACAACACAAAATTCACAAAATCAAAACAATTGAGAAATGATGCTCACAGCACAATGCAGTGTCCCTTAATTGCATATACTCTAGAGGCAGTTCCTCTGTAATTTGAGCGTGTATGCTAACGCTATAAAACACAGCCTTGAACATTATATGCATGTGGTGTGTGTATGTGTGTGTGTGTGTGTGTGTGTGTGTGTGTGTGTGTGTGGATGTTGCTATTCAAGCTCTTGTTTTTTATTAGTCTTTCAATAAGATGTTGCTTCTTGCTCTTTGTTATTTTTCTTCCGGTATTTTTTTTTTTATATATAAAAATAATTACCAAAGCTCTGCCTGTTGTCAGGGCCTAGGGAAGGCTGATGTGTTGGAAATTGATTTTTGCGCGAGAGATGTGATGGATGAATAGAAAATGAACGTCTTCATCGGTGACCCCTCTGTCGTCTCGTCAGGATTGCCTCTCTCCTCCACCCGGCTGATGATTGACAAGCGCGCTAACGAGCTCCGTCTGCGGTCATGTTATAATTTACCTGTGTGGGAAACACTCCCGGCGTTGCCCTGCAGGTAATGAGCTCTTCTGTGGAGAGATAGGGAGGGAAGAAAAGAAAAGGGCCGATCAGAAACAGCCAGACATAAATAAGAAAGGAGAAGAGTAGGAAAGAGGTTTCTCGGGGAAAAAAAAAAAAAGTTGTTAGACTGTAACACTGTTATTACCCAACCGTGGAGGCTTTATTTTATGTAGGATTTTTGCTTTTGTTCTGTGTTTGTATTAGTTCTGCCTTTGATAGATCTGAACCTACACTCGGGAAAGCTGGTTACCTGTCCCACACAGTAGCGTTTTGAATTATCAGATTCAATATTTTTCAATGTGAATTCTGACACGCAATAGTCCTTAGAACTGAAGAGAGTTCCATATAGACTGCACAACATGCAGAGAACCCAAATGGCCATAGTGTAGGCAAATTCATTGTAATGGCCAAAATAAATATTTAGATGCAGTATTTTTAGATCCACATTTATTTGTTAGGCTTTGGCTTTTCATGTACAGTCATATGGAACCAACACAGACTCTGATTTTTTTTTAGGACAATTCGAAAGCTTATATGTACCGTTCCCTAACTTCTGCTTTGAACCATCTAACAGGACACCAGAAAGTAAATAAAAAAATAAATAAATACAAAAATAAATAAATAAATACAAGTGCTAATAGTGTGCCCTAATGGTACCCTACTGTGTATTTTTTTTCCTCTTAGTGCAAAATTTTCAGTTGATTGTCAATAGAGCTGCTTTAGTCAATAGAGTAAATATTAGAAGGGGCAAAAGGGAGAAGGTGAGGATTACATTAATGCATTAATGGTATGAGTTCAGTGCACGGGCAACTAATTGCATTATTCAGTCCCTATCACAAAGCCATCAGGCAAATGTTAGCTACTTAGTTTATTGTTGTTTGAACCGTTGGCACTGCCATTAAGGTCACATAGACATGCTAAAATATGTGTGTAGTTGTATGTGTGAGTGTGTGTATTTGTGTGAGTGACAGAGCGAGAGAGAGAAAGAAAGAGAGAGAGAGAGCGAGGGTGAGAGAGAGAGAGAGAGAGGGAGAGAGGGAAAGAGAAAAGAGAGAGAGAGAGAAAAGAGAGAGAAAATAAAACTAGCAGTATGTAAGTCACTGCTTGTGGTTGTCGTTTCATTAAACTACGTAAACACGCAGGGCTTGCTCAACGTTGGTGGGAGTGCTGTGTTTGTTTGTCTGATTAAAAAGGTGAGGTGATGCCAATGATGACCATTTTTTTTTAATCAGGCAACTGTATTATTTTAACCTTGATTACAGGCCTCCTGCTTTTCATACCCTCACCCCTCATCAGCACAAACAAGGGGGAAGCTGCCATGATTAATTTCAGCACATTTACATTTACATCTACGCAAGAACTTTTTTTTTGGAGGGGAGCGAGGGAGGGCCAGGGGGGTTGGATCACACCTGACGTTAACGGATGGCTCATCGCAGGGAAGGTAAGGTCGAGGTGATTCCACACTTCCACCCTGTCGAGTCCTGCCGCCGTTGTCGTTGATTGTCACCAAGCCCTTGGTTCATGTCACCGTGTAACTTTCGTCTGTTTGTCCGCTGGAAGCTCTCTCTTTTTCTGCCTCCTCCCACCTGGTGGTGTCCTGGTGGTGGTTTTTTTTTCTGCTGACACTGAGCTTGTGTCTCTCCTCGCAAACCACCTGGCCCAGCCTGGCCCGGAAGGCCACAGCACAGACCCTGAACAAACACGCAGTGTTCATCTAAACAAACACCAGTCCCTGTCCAAGGTGCATTGTGGTTGTTCGGTCTCAGCCAACATCACTGGTGAGAATACTTGCAAGAGGATAATGCGATGTTTAGAGTGGGGGCCCTGGCGGCCATTTTGTGTGTCAACTTCTACATGGCGTTTGTGTTTTTTCTTTATTCTCCTGTGGGGACTTTTCTGATGGCTCTGCGGGGGCCCGGTGGTGGCCCTGACCTCCTCTATCCTCTCTCCTTTTTCCCCTCCTCCTGACCTGTCCTCCAGCGTGGACCAGAGGGGCCTCTGTGCTGCTCCTGCGCCGGCCAGACGCGCCACCCTGCTGCTTCCTCCTACGCAGCCTGCTGACCCCTCGCTGGCCCCTGTCGCCGGGCGCCAAGGCCAATGCCCATCACAGCTGGCACCTGGATGCCCTGTGACCTCATACTCCCTTTAGCTGCCCACACTTCTTACAACATGCAAACACACACATAAAGACACACACACACACACACACACACACACACACAGATACACACTCATATACACACTAACTCACAGGAGTACAACTCTCCTAAACCCTTGGCCTCCACGATTTGCTGACTTGCATGCTTTAGAGGACAGACACCATTGAGGCAAGCTACTTTAGAGGGTCAATGTAAGTCTGATTCTTTCTGACACATCTAAGAGATACACAGACATACATTCCACCCTTGTGCCTGCCGTCAAACACCAGCTGATGGCATGTCATTTTGACTGTATTTAAGGTGCTTGTTACAAAATGATCATTAAGGGGACTGTGCATGAGTGTGTGAGAACCTTGTTTACAGGAGAAGCATCTGTGATTGTGTTCCATGTGATTGTGTTCGTGACCTTGTGTGTGTGTGTGTGTGTGTGTGTGTGTGTGTGTGTGTGTGTGTGTGTGTGTGTGTGTGAGAGATGAGAGAGAGAGTGAGTTTATGTGTATGTGTGTGTGTGAGCTTATGTGTATGGAGCTTGTATGGCATTAGTGCATTTTGTACTGTTCCATCTTACTTTCCCCTGATATGACATCATTTTCTTCACAAAATCCTCAAAAAAATCGGTGAGTCACTCAGTACACACACACACACACACACACATACACTGTTCATCCGTTCCGATGACATGGCGATTAGCTGTACAGAGTTGCATGAAAAGACGTCTAATGTGATTACTCACCTCGTACATTTCAATGGCTTAACACACAGATGCATTCTGGGATTGGTGGGTGACGGCCAATCGATAATGAGTTTGTCACGCCTACTTGTAGTAAGTGTTAGCCCCCCTCCCAACCTGATTGATTATTGGTTGTAGGGTGTCTGATGAGGGCACCAGCCAATAATCATCCATTTAAGCCGTGCAACGTGTAAATTATGGTGATTTCCCTGTTAGGGGGAGGTTGGGTGGAAAATTATGCATTTTCCGCCATTCTGTGGCCTCTTGCGTAATGTGTGTGTGTTTGTGTGTGTGTGTGTGTTGTTTGTGTGCATGCCAAAGGTCTCCTTTAAATCAGCACATACACACACACACATACACATACATACACATACACAGAGCGACAAAAAGGACACATTAATGTCACAGAACTGAGCCATTACCTGTTTAGAACTATTGTGTTAATCCTTACTTGGGTTTCATGGAAGGGCAGTTGTCTGACTGTCCATCACTACCTTAGTCAGTCGCTGTAAGCTCTGCTTACTAAAGGCCCTGTTAGCGGTACCAGTGGGTTCTAGATTACCAGAGATGTTGTTAACCCTAATGGCGTTACACAAACACACAGGAGGCCTAATGAGGACCTGCCCTTTGATCACTAAAAATCTTTTCTTGTAAACTATTTGGGTTGTGGCTACCACAGCAACACAAAGTTGTCCAGGTTCTGGCTGCAGTGTTCCCCATAGCTATGTTCCCTCTCACCCCGCGCCCATTCTTCTTTGGCTTTAATGAGTCTCTAATTAAAGTTGTCCAGTAAGGCTCCTCTCACCACCATCCCCCCCCCCCC
>CM059275.1:6981569-7036569 GCA_030347295.1 Setipinna tenuifilis | reverse complement strand
TCCCGGCCTGAATGGAGAACTGTCAGAGCAGTCCACAGGGATTTAACCCAGCCATAGAGAGGAGGAAGGAGGAGGAGGAGACGGAGGAGGAGGAGGAGGAGGAGGAGGAGAGGGTGGAGAGGTTGGAGGAGGAAAGCAGGGAGAAGGAGGAGGAGGAAAAGAGAGTGTGTGAGCTACAGAGACGAGGAAAGGGGAAAGAGTCGAGGGAGAGGCGAGATATGTAAATACCAAAAAAAAGCAGATCTTGCGAAAGGAGAAAGAGAGGTAGAGTGAGAGAGAGAGGGAAAGGGAGAGAGAGAGAGAGAGAGACAGAGAGAGAAAGACAGAGAAAAATCTGGTGAAGGGGATTAAGCAGAGAGCAAGGCAAAGAGCACATGTGTGGGAGACACTAATGCATCTCACTAAACACCCCCTGCCTCCTGCCCCATCTAGGCCCCCCTCCCTCCCTCCCCCTGGGTGCCACCCCCACCCTCCCCACACACACACGCTCACACACACACACACACACACACACACACATCCTTACCCAACACACACACACACACACACACACACACACACACACACACACACACACACACACACACACACCCATCCTTACCCAACACACAGACACACACACACGCACACACACATGCATCCTCACCCAACACACACACACACACACACACACACCTCTCCCCTCTCCCCCACCTAACCCCCACCCCACACTCCACCCCAAAAGCTCCAGATTACGGGCAGGCAGGGTGGGAGGCTCTGGCCCCGTCTATGGAGTCCCTCTTTGGGCTTACCATCTGATCCTGCCCCCCTTAGCTGATTACTCTCCTCCTCTTAGGCCTTTCTGTCATATTACTTTTTTCGCCTTGAATATGGAATATATCCCCTCTCTTTCTTTAAGGGAGAAAAAAACCCAGTCTCCTCCAATCATAGAGAGAAAAAAACGAGTGCACATTCAGTTTAACGTTTTAGAGTATGTCTACGAGAAAGGGTGCATGAGAGAATGTGTGTCTGTGTGTGTGTGTGTGTGTGTGTGTGTGTCACAGCATTCTCCTGAGTGTACCATAGGTGCAGAATGTCTGTGATTCTTGGATATAACCATGTACAAGTCAAGCAGGGTTTAATGCTCATGTGTGAACCTGAATCTCTCTCGTTTCCATCTCTCTCTCTCTCTCTCTCTGTTTCTCTTTCTCTCTGTCTCTCTCTCTCTCTCTCTCTCACACATACACTTATTCACTCAGTCGCTCTCTCTCTCCCTTGGCTTTTGTGTGCAGGCACTGTGATGGGATTACTGTGTGCCAGGTTCCAGTGCTGGTGAAGGCCCCTTCTTTTCAGGACCTGTGCAGGAAAGAGCAGGAGAAAGGAGCTAAGCTGTGTGGCGCTGATACTGCTCCTGTCACACCTCCCTCCCTCCTCTCTCTCTCTCTCTCTCTTTGGTTGTCTGTCTCTTTCTCTTCCTCTGTCTCTCTTGCTCTTTCGCTCTCTCTTTCTTTAAACACGCAGCAAAGGAGACAGAAGGAGAGAGAAAGGGAGAGCAAGAGAGAGCAAGAGAGAGCAAGAGAGAGCGAGGGAGGCCAGCACTGAAAGGAGGCTTCTCTTCCCTTCTCTTCCCTTCTCTTCTCTACCCCTCTCTCTCTCTCTCTCTTTTGCTCTCTTCTCTCTGGCCTGCCCTCGCTCTGGCAGATAGGATTCAGAGGGGCTGACAGACCTGTCAGAGCTCTCTCAAAGGCACCGGTGATAATACCTCTCCACAGCGCCGGCTGCTCCAGGGACTCAGGCGCGCAGCCACTGGCACTAAGATGCCATTGTTCCGGCACGTCATCAGCGATGTGCCTTGCCTTGCCTTGCCTTGCCGCAGATTTAGCCCCGGGAGCAGGAGAGGGAGAGAAGGGAGAGATAGAGGGAGAAGGAGAGGGAGCAGAAGCAGCAGTAGCAGTAGCAGTAGTACTTCTCCTCCATCCTCCATGGCGGAGGTTGAGGTGGAGGGGGTGGGGGTTGGGGGGGTGGCGGATGGGGGACGGAGGGAGGGGAACGGGAATGTTGAGAGGGGAGATCCTCTCTAAATCAGGATTATTTTAGGTGTCAGATCAGTCCCTGCTCCCTGCTTTTTTTTTCTTCTCTTTTTTCTTCTTTTTTTTTTTTTGCAAAGCGCCCGGTTGGTTTTACATGGAGTAAGGATGAGGAGGAAGACTGGGAAACAGAGAGAGAGAGAGAGAGACGCCGAGAGAAAGAGAAAGAGAAGAGAGAGAGAAATGAGGGTGAAGGGGAGGGAAGGGAAGGGAAGGGAAAGGAAAGGGAAAGTTGCCGACACATAAATCTAACCCATAGGGGTCACTAGTACTTCACCAAATCAGGGAGAATTTGCATTGGAGTAGGGGGAGAGAGAAAGGGAGAGACAGAGAGAGAGAGAGAGAGAGAAAGCTCTAAGGAAAGCAGCACAGAATGGTACAGAAAAGCAAAAACACACAGACACACAGACACGCACACACACACACACACACACACACACAGACACACAGACACACACACATATTATTAGGCACTCTGGAACGCATATGCATTTCTTCTCTCAGTGCTGATACACACAAATGCACTCAAAGGCACACACGCTCTCTGTCACACACACACACACACACACACACACACACACACACACACACACACACACACACACACACACACACACACACACACACACACACACACACAGCAGCAGCACAGCTCTCGCTCTACATGTAGTATGCTGTGGCCCTGCTGAACGTGTAGAATTATCTGCATGTCTTCACATGGTGTGTGCATGAGTGTGACTCCAGCCAGGCTGATTAGCGCGAGCTACATGAATGTGACACGTACTCTCTGCCAATGTCGGCTCCCCTGCCTCTCTTACCCTCACCCCCCGCCCCCCACACACACACACACACCCACACCCATACACACACACACACACACACCCATACACACACACACACACACCCATACACACACACACACATACACACACACACACACACACACACACACTTCTGTACTCACTCACTCCCACACACACCCCACAGCTACTGGCTGGAAGAGGAGACATGCCCCGAGCTAAATCTCCACGCATGCAAATGAGTTCCACTGGCCAGCCAGGCTGAAAGACAGGGAGGCAGGAGCGTATGGCCAAGCAGCAGGAGGAGCACACACACACACACACACACACACACACACACACACACACACACACACACACACACACACACATACCATACTCTCTCACACTGTGTGTGTGTGTTGGGGGGGGGGGGGGGGTCTCTGTCTCTTTCTCTTTCTCCATCAATCACACAGAAACATTCAGACACAGACCAACATACATTCGAACACAAATACAGTCAAGTCCATGACCATACATGGGCGCACGTGCACACACACACATACACACACACACACACACACACACACAGAAGAGGGTGAGACAGAGAATAAGAGAGATAGAGAAAGAGAGAGAGAAAAAGAGAGAGAGAGAACTCTCAAACACCCATGTTTCCACTCATATTGCACATTAAGAACTTGTGGTTATGAAAGCAAAGCCACCCCACACCTCATGTCATATTTGACACTCTGACCTCTTACACGTGTGTGCTACAACTGGGCCAGGGCTTCTATTGACATCTCTCTAGAAACAACTACTAGAATATTTAAATTCATTTTTAGATTCAGGTCATCTCACTGAAAAAAAAGTCAGACAGATACTGTACTGAACGGTATCTTTCCTATGGAAAAAAGTCACATAATGTACTCTTCCGGAATGTAAGGGATTGTGTTCGCATTAAGTTATTTTTAAAGATTGTAAAGATACAGTACACAGGAAATCAAAAAAATACAATGCAGCAAAACGTATAGTTTCCATTCCTCAGGAGAAATTAGTCCACTCTCAGCCATCCACATTTAATGAACGTTGTTTAAATGTTTACACAGCACCCTCCCCCTTTCAAACAATAAGTATGTAAACAAGCAAAATTACAGACCCGTCATTCTTTGGGTTTAGCCTTTTTTTTTGTTCATCTGTTAATATTTGACTTTAGAATTTTTACATAATGCAACTAAAACATTTGGGGATAAATTCCTCATCTGGAACGCCATTCTAATTACCTCAGCATTTTTTAAAAAAAATGTGTTTGGTCTACATATTTACTATTTATATCAGTCAGATGCTAATAGTCTGATTATTTTGATTGCGCAGGCTATGAAGCTATTCACCTCCAACAAAATCTACAATAACATGGACACGCTGCATACACAACAACCAGACCCTGTTCAGCACATACAGTACAGCGAGCCTTGATTTTGGTAGAAAATTGTTTGCATATGGCATTGTGTTTAACTACGACCAGTACAGCGTTGATTATAGCAGAATCAGGCATATTTGTGCCCTCGCTAAGGAGGCGACCAAAGTGCCGAGGGCGATGATGACATCAACTTTATACGATCTGTACGGAGTGTTGACAAAGCCAAAGATGGCGGCCTCTTCTCTGGAGGCTGAGGCTGAGGCTGGACCTCCCTGCCTGCCTGCCTGTCTGTCTGTCTGCCTGCCTGCTGGGCTGAGGCAACGCCTTTTCACACTGAGCTTGGGTTTGGTGTGTGGGGTTTGGGATACAGTAGGTAGCATTAGAGTCACCATTCTTTCTCACAGTCCCTCTCTCTCTCTCTTCTAAATTCTAAATGAAGAATAAAAAACAATAACAGGACGATTAAATTCAACAAACTAAAATGATCCTCAACATCATAATCCACATAAGTAACGTCAACAAGAAAATACTTTATTTGTGTGTTTATGTAAGGTAAATGTATTATTATATATAATAGCCGTAGAACTAGTAGGTAAACTACTACTATTAGTAGTAGTACTAGTAGTTTTGCATTACCTGCAATGAATATGTAAACAATTTATTGATTACATGACATCCTGTCAAGCTAAAACCGAAACAAATATATGCTAAAAAAACAACTTGCTAAGGTTTGGGTAAATATATTTTACAGAAAAAAAAGAAAATAAAGAGGCACATTGTACGCCTGTAGTCTGTGTGTGTGTGTGTGTGTGAGAGAGAGAGTGTGTGTGTGTGTTTGTGTGTATGCGTAGCAGATATGCAGGGGTTGCATTGATGTTTGAAAAGAAAATAAGACGTGGTTTTTGAAAACACTGTATGAAATCAATTTATCCTTTACAATATGCAATGTGGTGTCCCAGATGAGAGAGTTTTTCTTTCATCATGCAGCCTTTGTCTTCACCTCTCATTACTGCCTTTCCCTGCTAAAGCCCTCTTCTCTATGAACCCACTGAGAAGACTGTCCATCAATCAACAGAAAGATGAGGAAAGAGTGGAGGGACAAGATGAGGAGAGCAGACAGTGCAGGAGCATGCATGCAAGGGAGAGAGAGAGAGAGAGAGAGAGAGAGAGAGAGAGAGAGAGAGAGAGAGAGGGAGAGAGAGAGGAGTGGGCTGTTTGAAGTTTTTAGCACAAGAGAATGCAGTATGTTGATGGTGATTTTTGCCCCTTTTTATCCATGGCTCATCTGTCACTATAAATGATAAAACAACTCATTGCTACGACTACTCTGTGTAAATTTAATAGTACACACACTGTGTATGTCTTACATCTTAGTATTTTTTACAAACATTAGAGATGGAAACATTCCACTAAATCTGAGGATGTGTTTTGCTGCACTGTACCAATAAATAGGGATTCTTATACTCTATACTATTTAATTTGGAAAAGGTCAAGGATCACAAACTTTTTTTCAGATCACTCCTCAAAAATCACAGTCATGTAATTTCTTATGTTTTCATAACATTGATGTCATCAGCAGTTACATCTAATCTTTTTTCAGGACTTTAACCTATGGGAAAGCTTGTGTGTGCGTGTGTTTGTGAGTGTATGTGTGTGCGTTTGTGTGTGTGTGTGTGCTTGTGTGCACAGTCACACATGTAGGGTATGTGTGTGTATGTGTGTGTGTGTGTCTGTGTGTCTGTGTGTGTGTGTATGTTGATCAGTGTGGGGGGTTATGTATTTGTGTGCACACGTGTGTGCCTGTGTGTGCATGTGTGTCTGTGTATGTGTCTGTGCGTGTGGGTGTGGGTGTGGGTGTGGGTGTGGGTGTTGATCGGTGTGAATTTAATCATGGGAGATATCATGAAGAGACTTTAGAGCCTTTCACCAGCAAAGAAAGACAGGAGACAGGAGAGACAGACAGGAGAGAGAAAGGGGGGGAGGGGTGGTGGAGGTAGAGGAGAAAGAAAGAGAAAGAAAAAAGAATAAATAAGAGATGAAAAGATGATGTGAGAGGGGAAAAATGTTGCTTCTGGAGGCAGTTGTCTCAAGCCAATGAGAACACAGCTTTTCACCTTCTGCGGTGCAAAGGTCACTTCCAGCCTCAGGCTGACTTGGCCAGGGCTCAGAGGAGAAACTTTCTTTGCCTTGCCGTCGGAGAGAGCGGAGTGGAGGGGAGGGGAGGGGAAGGGAAAACAAGAAGAGAGGAGAGAAAGGGAGGAGGAGGAGCAGCAGCAGGAGGAGGAGGAGAAAGTGGTGGCATCTTACGCAACCTCACACAAGTGCAACCCTGAAAGACCTTTTTTTTTAGGGGGGTGGTTGTTTGTAGCGACCTTGTGAAAAACAGCTGCTTCATAGCGTTTGATTCCTGACAATCTGCTGTCTCCCTCTTCCCTCTGATAGAGACATGTGTAAAAAAGATGCTGCCATGCTGTAAGCAGCTCATCTTCCTCTGGGATGCTAAATGATCTGAACGTTTTTCAGAACATTTTATACTGCTTCGCCTAAAGATTTGTTAACCCAGCACTTCTCTGTTTGAAAGACTTGAGGCATTTTTGCTCAAAGAGCAAGCAGGCAAGCCAGTGACAATGCAAAGTGTAAGTCGGTTACTGAAGAGAGAGAAAGAGCGAGGTAGCTGCCTGACTGCTGATGAATAGACATGAGGCTAAAGATAGGGAGACAGAAAGAACGAGAGAGAGAGAAGGAGAGAGAGAGAGAAAGACAGAGAGAGAGAACAGACGAGAGAGAGAGACAGAGAGAGAGAGGAGGAGAGAGAGCAAGAGAGAGAGAGAAAGACAGAGAGAGAGCAGATGAGAGAGAGAGACAGAGAGAGAGAGAGAGAGAGAAGGAAAGAAAGAGTGAAGGAAAAGTCTGATTAATTATTGCAAGGCTGCTAGGTGCCGATCTGGCTTCTCACTTCACTGGGCCGGGCACGGCTCTAGCCTTCGGCCGTGTCGGTGGGGCTCATTAAGGAGCCTCTCGGGACCTGACAAAAATTGTTAGCTTGGATGTGATGGCCGACTACACCAGCCCCTTACAGCAAGCCCCCACACCCCTCCAAACACACACACACACACACATACACACACACCACACACACTCATATACCCCACGACCCACCTAGCACAGACATACACACACACACACACACACACACACATGCATGCACACCACACACACACGCACACGCACACCATACACACGCACACCACACACGCACACCACACACACACCACACGCACACTGCACACCCCGACCCACCTAGAACATACACACACACACACATTCACACACACACACACACACCAACAGCCCCTCATCCGGACAGGAAAGAGGATTCCCTCGTCCTCGGAAAAAGAGCCTCTAACAAGGCTGCCTGTACTACACCTGTAATCAAACTGCTCCAAAAAGCGCCCAGGGACCCCCTGTCTGGGCAGCTTGTGATTGGAGCACAGAGGGGCTGGCTGAGTGGAGGCTCCGATCTATAATTGATGTGTGTGCACAATTACGGGCCTCCAGACCGCTGTAAAGTGTTGCACAAGCGCGCCTCAAGGATTGTTGAATTTTAACAGCCGTTGCATAAAAATCAAGGTTTCTCCACCCGCCCACCCCCATCACCACCATCACCACCATCCATCCATCCACCATCCATCCACCACCCACCACCATCACCCACCCACCCCTCCTTCCTTCCTTCCTTCCTCCTCCTCCCGGTTGCTTGCTCTCATATTTTGATATGTGGCACGTAAGAAACAGCAGCCTGATCTCCATAAGGTGCAGCTCTTCAGTCATGCAGACAGAGAAGCGGAGACATGCATGGGAGGCCCTGTCTACCACACTGGTTTGATTTTTTGAACTCATTCATTTACAATTGATTAAGCCCTGCACAACATTGGCCATGCTCATTTAGCTTGATTTTTCTTCCCCCCTCTTCCCCTCTTGCCATGTCTTGGGAGTTCATTTCATGATACCCATTAGGCTTTCTTCCCCAAAAATGTCTGTACATTAAAAAAAAAATTCTTCTCTTTTTTTGAGCTGATAGAATGGGTCTGAAAAAAATATACTGAGGGGAAAAAAACAGCCAAATGCTCTGGTAATGAACCAAGGATGAATTCATTAAATCAATTGCATTAAAGCTTTGTGTTCAACAAACACAGTCCCTGTATTGTGTCCCAGTCAGTGCACATCCTGCAAGCAGACTTCTTCACCGGAAACCACAGAGGAGTCTTTCAAAAATGTTGGTATCTATCTACAATGAGCAGCGTGTGTGTTATGTTATCTTTGAGATTTACTTATTCTCACATCCAAACACCATATTGTCATCCCTATCACTGTACATGTTTAATGTGATAGTTTAATATGATATTCTCCCTGAAACATGAACACAAAAAGCCATATCCTTGCTGTGGCCCAGTGGGGTAGTTTATCCTCCACGGCTGATAGAGTCTAGATATACCTTAATCTCACTCCACCTTGTATTGGGTTCCAGCCTCTCATACCTACCTACTGAGGCCTTGTATTAAATGACGACAGAAAATCCTAGAGGAAAATTACAAATGGCGTGTGGGAGAGCAAATACCAAAAAACAAAATCCTAGCAGAGCTCCAGAGCATTTGTAAGATGCCCAATGCGCTGACATTTACAAATGCCACTCCATAGGGCTCCTCTTTCCACCTCTAACCAATAAGCTTTGTATTTGTTTGAAGTATGACAGCTGTGAGTCTTTGAGAGACCCGATTTTTAGACTTATATAGTCTACCTACCTTTGTATACTATAAATTAAACATTCAGCTTTTTCATTTCATTTCAAATATGTACTGTGTTAAGGATTAAAGAAATATATACTAAAACCCCAAATAAATAATCGACCGGAATATTTCATGACTGCAAAAACAGTTTTATTTATGGATGTATTAAGTTATTTAAGCTGTTGTTATGCCTAGACAGTTCTGACAACAATAATATTAATTTAAGTTTTATGTGGGCTATCAACATATTGATGAGGAGCCCTCCCAAATTTGCAACAACCTCTACTGAGGAAAAGAGAGATTTAAATAACCATAATAATAACAGTTTGAAGTGTGTTCTAATGGTCCCAGTAAGAACAATAGTTAGCTAGTAAAGACAGTAATTTGTCAAATAAAACAATGTAATCAACATTCATTCACACCGGCCCTCATCAGTTAAGTTTCTGAAAAGGCCATCACACTTGAGCACATCAGTTGTGAAATGTGTCCTTGTCGAGTCAGAGCAGAGGAATCTTATAAAGTGTTTTAAATGGTGTTCATGTCATTCTGACTCACTATGTAACTCTCTTATGCAGTCTATTGTAATGATAATTATAACGGTGAAATTACACTTATTAGGCATCGTATGGGGAGGGTGAACGCCCTTGAGAATGATATTGTTCAAAACACCAAGAACCTACAATTAATAGCTCATCTAAATCCCACACCCTATTTGACCTGTGGAAACAGACCTGCATAATAATTCATTTGTATCTATTGATGCATATCTTGTTATAGTTCAGTTTGGTCTTAACCTTTAAATATTATAATTAGCAGCTAATTACAACACTTTATGGCATTGTTCTAATTTAAAAATGCATACTAGAGGGGTTCTTCTTAAGCGATCAAAGGGGTGTTCGATAAAGAAGAAAATCTAACAAAGCATAACCAATTTATGTCGTTACTTATGGCATGACAAAAATGACAAAACAAAGATACCATTAGACTTAGATTTTATACAACAACTCATTTGCAACAGATCAAGACTGACATAATAGGACTTGATGCCATGCTAAACAAGAGGAAAAATACAATTGTGCTAATTTAACATTTGCATTTATGATAATAAACCCCAACGCATGTGGTCATTTCACAGTAGACTTATACATTACAACACAAAGCCCTAAGCAGTAAAGCTAATATATAAAGGTCTTTGCACGCAGAGTGCCACAAAATAAAGGTAATAATGTACTGACTATTAACTAAAATGTGAATAATCTAGCAAACAATTTTAAAACAACACATGCAAACCATAACCAAAGAAAGTCCCAATAGAGTTGAAATTTTGATGAGAGGGTGTGAAGATATGGGAACAGAAAGAACAGATATCAATGTGGGAAAAGAAAAAAACAAAACAAAAAAAACAAGCAGTACCCATGCAGTTTGCTGTAGCAGTGTACGTGTTAGCTTGCGTCCTCACCCTTGGGTGTCAACAGGTGAGAGTGGGCGATAAGACTGTTTGATGTTGCCAGCCAGAATTTTCTACCACCCAACTTTATTTCTTTTCCTAGACCTCTCCACCAACTTCAAAGCCCCCCCTCGCGTTTCTACCCTTTAATCCTGAGCACTGGAGCCCCTTCAGTTCAAAGCACCTTCCCTTCTTCTAAAAAAAGAAAAAAAAAACTGGAACCTAAAGTTTTTTCTTTTCCCCCCTTTTTTCCACAGAGTAGCAATTACAGGTCCACTTGCGTGGTCACCAGCTCCTGCTATTAATTAATCCCACAAAGGAGGTTCATTTCCTGGCTTTTTTCTTTAGATTGACAAGAGACAGAGAGGAGGAGAGTAGCGCTCCCTTTCAAAGGTGATTCATCCCTGACCGAGGAAAAAGAGAGGGACATGGGAGAGAGGGAAAAATAGTGGGTAGTGGACAAGAGGGATGGGCTCTCTTTCCCTGAAATAGTTTGAGGTGGAGGGCCCATTTGATACTACACTACTTGGAAGTGATTGAGTACTTTGTTGCCAAGAGCCTTTTTGCTAATCTCTACCTGCAAAAAGAAATCTTAAACTGCAGGAATTGCCGCTGGAGTGCTTGTGAGCTGGGCTGAGAGCGCTTAGGGGTTTGGGTGGCCGTTCCATCACTGTACAACCGAAGACCCTCCCTTGCGTATTACAGAATGATCTTTGGGAGAAAGGATTTCTTTAACACCACTAGACAGGCGAGGTAGAGTAATGTATTACAGGAGTTGAATAGAGAAAGAGAGGGAGAGAGAGAGAGAGACACAGAGAGAGACAGAGAGAGAGAGAGAGACAGAGAGACAGAGAGAAGAGACAGAGGAGTGGGCTGTTTGAAGTTTTTAGCATGAGATAATGCAGTATGTGTATGGTGATTTTTGGCCCCCCTTTGTCCATGGCTCACCTGTCACTATGAATGATAACAACTCATTGCTACGACTACTACCAGGAGTCTTATATCATTATCCCTCCCTGTATTCTAATGATATAAGATGCTGAATGTGAGCTACCTCAGACTAAGGGGCAGTGGAGGGGTGTTTGCAAGTGCCCATTGGTGTTACACAGTCATGACCATGGAAAAAAGAGCTGGAGCTGGTGGACATGGTGTCCCCCATAGATCAAGCAACAAAAAACTCACTACTGCAGGTTTACAAAATGTTTAGTAATGAGTCAAGCATGGGCACACAACATACATTCATATGGTCTTGTAAACTCAATAGTTACTAATCTCACATATCACATTTCACTCATCTCCATCAAACCAAGCCAAGGAGGTATGCCCCACTAACTTCAGTCAACATGGAATCTCAACACTTATAAAGTGTTGTTGACCTTTCATATGTATGATTTAAAACTTTTAGCCACTGATATCACTCTGAAGGACTTTAGGAGACCATCAACTCTGAGAGGCATCTTGTCACTAGGGTGCAGTAGAGGGCAGAATGGGCCCCTGCATCGTTTTGGGGGTGGAGGGGTGAGAAGGGCTTATGGACTTCAGGGAGTTGATCAATGGATTCCTAAGTCTGGCTTTAGCATCTTTGAAAACAATAAAAAGTCAATGGAAAAGACTGAGGGCAAAGACAATGAGTTAGATTCTAGGTTTTTTTATTATGTTCTCAGATGAGGAGATGATAGGAAGAACGGGCATAGTCACAAAATTAAATTCTTAAAGTTAAAGTCTAAAGTTACTCCCCTATCAGTAGTTGCATTGCAAAACCCCAGTTTTAATGGGAATAAACAATTTTAAAATAGCATTTGCTTCTAAAATCAAATAAAAAATGAAACCTATAAATTACACTTTCTCAGTTTCTGCATTTTGTGACCATGCCAGTCTTTCCCATGGACTCCTTAGATCACTTAAGCAATATGGCATACGTGACAGTAAGGCTGGTGAAGGCCATCGCTGGTAGCTGGTATAATTAATTACAAAGTACCCTAATCCATCTGCATAGTCAGTGCTTGTACCCACTTTTCTGTTCAAACCAACTTTTTTGGTGCAATTATCCACTCCCACTGACTTCTCTTAATATCGCCAAATGGATGACACTCAACTTTTCATCTTTACTCTCAGGCAGTTTATCAGCTGTATCTGAAATCTTGGTGAAGTTTTAATGTGATCACAGTTTGGATCAAGTATCATCTTGAACAGTTCAACCGTCTAAATACCAAGCACTTCACCCAACATAATATGACCATCCAACGTACCTGTACCTCAAACACCACCACAGTGAATTATCCTATATAGTACCTCAGCCTTTACAAAGAAGATTCACCTTAGGGCCTTGTGAAACTGATTTGTGGTCTTTGATTTATACCCAATAAAATCACAAGTTCATATTAAAATTTGAATGGAAATAGTTCACTTTTATAGTACACCTTTTTTGTATCAGGCTGTTTTCCATTATGATTGCCTCCTGGGATTGTGCCATTATAGCACTATGCCAAATAGGTCACAGGAGAAGGAGATGTGTTTGGACATCCACCAATACCTTCACTTCCACATTTTCATACCTACATACTCATAAGGATGGTGTGGGGGATTGGGTACACTAGGGGATAGGAAATCAGAGAGAAGTGTGTTGTGCTTAAAACATGCAGTCTGAAGGTACTTTGGCACGTTCACACCACTTACATCCACTCCAAGCTCACAAGCAGACTAAGCATACTGGCAGGTGTGTAAGAGAACCTTGTCTGCACACACACACACACACACACACACACACACACACACACACACACACACAGTATCATGGTACCCAAAAGTAGGTGAAACATAAATATGGTAATCAGAGGTGTATGTGTAAGGGGGAAAGTACAAAACTATTCAATGACCCTAAAAATAACGAAACACCATTCTTTCTTACAACCCCACCATTCACCCGTAACCTGTCCAGATGTTCTCCTTCTAGTGCTCCCACACACACACACACACACTCACACACATACGGCAGCTTCTAATGCCAACACCCATCTTCAATTGCGCTACCATGGTCACCAGAGCTTTTGCTTGGTGTGTTTTCCAACCATTCATCAAGTCTGTGTCAGAAGTCAGCTTTAAGTCATCATTTTCTGCCGACTAAGGGGTCACGCCAAATCAGGGGTGTAAACTCTAAAGCAAACAAGATTAATACTCACTCTTGATGAGGTGTGATTTTCGTTTCCTGTCCAGTGTGCGGTCTGAGAGACCCCCGGCTTTGGTGTCATTCATCAGGGCGTTTCATTAGCCCCGTCAGATTAGCATTATAACAATATGATTATTCACACATGCAATTAAAAAGAATGGGATAAATTCATGGCAGTGACAAAATGATTTCTCAGCATGTAAAAATCTGTTTGTTTGAGGAAGACATCCCCAAAATCTTGGGAGAAAGAAAATGGGAGTTGGCACTTCGCAAACAGACAGCTTCCTTCTGGGTAATTTGCTCTCAGGGGATAACCTCATGAGTATTTAACGAAGTCTCTCCTTCAGATCCAAGGCCATGATTGCAAGAAAAACTAACACTATACAAATCTAATACTCCATTCAGAAACCTGATTATTTGAGTGCTAATTCATGTTACCTGTGTAATTCATCAATCTGGTTTGTAACGTGAAAGAGTCAGAGAAATTGGGCTAGTGTAACACTTTAGATTGGACTATAATTGTATGTGCTAGTGTACATATTATAACACTCCTAATATCAATAGCATCGACAAGCTCTTCAGACAATTGTTATAAATATCAAGTCTGGTAAGGATTAAAGTATGTGGCACTTCAATGCTGAGTCCATAAAAAGGTATTTTGGACAGTAGGCTATATGGGTAAAATATAAATTTAGTCACTACATTCAGATGTAGCATGCATTGGAAATAATGCATCCTATTGTTAACACAGTGGTTGTAAATGAGATGGACGTTATATACAATATATGGCACTTCATTGTCAAACAATGTACACTGTAGGGACATCCTGGGAAGTCATCACCTGTGGATTGCCTCTAGTCCGTTCAAAAATTATTGAATCATTTGACGTGACCTGTTTTTAAGTTATACTCATGGAGGGAATATCTGGGTAACATTAAATGACACTTGTCATGTTATTAATTGTACTGGCTATTGGGTCGGGATTGTAGGGGTCCTCAGCTCATCATTGCAAACATGTTGACCATAAGCATGCTTACTGCTAATACAGTAAAACAAATGCTGAGGGCTTGGCCTCACAGTCAACCACAGCCACAGAGGACTACTCGGAGAATAACTGAGTGTTACCTAGAGCCTACAGGAGGATATTGCCTATGTAGCGACTAGCACTACTGTTGCCATGTAATAAAAACATGCAAAAGTATTGATAATGAAGAAAACATATTTGAATATAGCATATTGGGTTTTTTTTTGCATGTAAATTGACTTATTGATTGTGTCATGTATTGGATGGTCTTGCAGGAGTTTTGACCAGTCCCTCACTGTAGAGATACTTAAACTGAAAAGGGCCTTTGACCTTTTAATTTATTAAGGAAGTGCTCATTAGCCTTATTAAGCAAGCAGGCACTTGAAGAAAGTAAGTTATGGTAAGTTATTGCAGAAAATTTGCTGCATGAATGCTGTAGTAAATAGTAACGTAAAGCACGGCCAGTTGCAAACTTACATCCTTCAGATGTGTAATTCACTACACTGGATGTATTTGATAATGCTGTTTTTTGCAGTTGGCTCACATACCCTTCAATGTAGTGGAATGCATGTTATCACTGTAATGGTGTAGTTATATGGGCAGAGACAAGTCTGTTGGGGCCCCAGGGCAAAAACTCCACAGCTTTTGTTAAAAACCGTACTGTCACCGCTTAAGTTTAAAGTTGATCAGCCCTTTGGGGGCCCATGTAGTGGCCCGGGGGCCCCCAAGCAGTTGGCTGTGTTGCCTTTCGACAAGCTACACCTCTGTTAAATGGGGGTTGAGACATCCTCCCTTCAGATAAGAACAGAGTTCTAAAATTTACCTCAGATCCTACTCTACTTATCCAGATGAATGAATATAAAGGCCTTGTTACCAAGCAGTGCAGTCCAAGTCTGGTACCAATTTTGTGTTCCTTCTCAACAGTGCCCCAGACCAATTCTCCCCTTACACCCCGTTGCTTCCGTATGGATAATATTTGTTCACTTCCTTTCTCTGTCTCCCTGAGTGGTTAGCAGCATTATGGCTTGTGACTGTGCTTGCAGATTGGTTTCGATGCAGACTTCTGGGAAAGGGCTGTGTTTGGAAGTGGTATTTGGAGCCCCCTTTTTGCTTAACACCACCACACACCATGTGATGAGAGAGAGAAAGTTGCGATGACATGCACTGAGCAAACGCCAAGACATCTGTGGATGGTTGGCAGGCCTGCGGCCTTCTCCTGGCCACAGATCTGTGGGGGTGTGAGCTCTCTGCTCCCTGGCTGGGTGTTTTTTTGGGTTTTGGGGGGTCAATGGGATAACCTGCCTTTAGCCACAGGGGTCTCACCAGGACTGGGGTGTGTGTTACAAGTCCATTCCTGTCAGAAAGGTGGGGGGGCTCCGGCATGTTCTGGAAGGTCCTTGGGGATACTTGAGTGCCAGTATGCTTTGACAGGAACCTGATGAGAAATGCAGCCAGAAAAAAAAGGACAAGAAAAAAAAGAAGAGGAAGGAAAAAAAACATGGAACCCTGCTATGAATATTCATCTGCAACTGTGATGGGATGTGACATGCTTTGCTGGCATGGTGACCGGCCACATGGCTGAAGTGTTAAAGGAAGAAAAAAGGCCATGTCCAATCCCTTTATTGACTGTTAACACCCTTTCACTGGCGTCAGAAATCACTGGGGTGTTTCTTCTGTTTTACGGTGTCAAATTGTTCATACTTCTCTGTTACGTACGGTAAACTGCATGAAAATCATGGACTTTCTTCCCCCGCTCCTTTTCTTCTTCTCTTTTAGGTGAGCTGCAGGTCTGAAAATGAATTAGTGATCTACTGAACAAGGGCCCTGCATGTGGTTTTTCAATGGTGCTTCTGGTGCTACTGACTATGAGTGACTGTCTTTGCATGCATCTCCATGAGACTGGCACAGAAGTGGGCACCAACAATTCCTCTTCTGCTGGCCAATCCATTGTGCACAGATCTGCGCTATTGTTTGGCCTCTCCACTGCAGCCAGCTGGCATGAGGCTAGCGGTGCCATTGACATGTAGCACAATGCCCCCTCACGTAAGACCCCTGGAATAAAAAGAGAGTGTGGATGCGGACACCTCTTTGGGCTCACATGGGCAACAGAAACACTGAGAAATGTGTGTGTGTGTCGTGTGTGTGTGTGTGTGTGTCGGGTGTGTGTGTGTGTGTGTGTGTGTGTGTGTGTGTGTATGGGCTTGTGTTGGCAGGTGTTCGCTCTGCCAGCATCTCCTCAACCATGTCGGTACTATTCAGCGCTGATAAAAGGCTGGTGAGTGGACTCCTCTCTTTTTACCAGCGAAAAAGCGAAGAAAAGAGATCCAGATTGTTTAAGAGGCTCAAGAGGAAGTGTATTTGTGATCCCGCCAGTTTTTTTTCCTCCCTTTTTTTCCTCTAAGTTGACAGAGCTAATGGCTAAAGCTCCTACTCTGATTTACACTCCTCTGCCTTCCTCTGTCTCTCTTTCATGCACGCTCTCCTCGTTCTCCGTCTGTGTAACTGTGTGTCTCGCTCTGCACACACCTAGATGTGGAGTAAATATTGGCCCTTGTCGGGTCTCATCAGCCAGACGGAGATGACTTTAGATGTTGTCAGGGCAACCTGGAGGGTTGACTGCGAGATTGGGTAGAACGAGGAGGAATTGTTTGGTGACAGCAGGTTGCTGCTATATTCCTTCTTGAGTTGGGTTTGCTATTAATTTCTTTGTTTTTGTGGGGCTGATAAGTATGCACACAGAGGAATTGCTTTTTGAAGTTTCTGTTTTCTTTTTTGTTTATTCCCTACTGTGGTTCAGTGCTTTTATTTCTGGCGAGGTTATTGGAATTAGATACATTGGAAATCTGGAGGGCTAGGGTTAGGTTTAGGTTTAGGGTTAGCAGAAATGAAATTGACCATCAGAGGTCTTTAACACAGGCAGTTACTGTAACTTTCCTTCTGTTGAATTAATTTTCCTTTAGCACAATTACTTGGTATAATTGTCAATGAAACATACTTGCATGTGGCTTATAGACTTGTGCATATGAGCTTCAAATAGAGGCTTTTAAATCCTACACTCTAGGGCCAAATCTAAAATATACAGTGAATATATCATTCACTATATAGTACATCAAATTTCAGTAATTTTTTGCTCCATTACTAGCAGCTGAGCTGACATGCTAGCTATCCTTCCCATCCGGGATTGAGCTGAGTTTTGCCCAAATATCTCAGGATGGATAAAAGCACCTGCCTATCCTCTTATGGAGGAGTGTACATCTGGTTTAGAATCTTTTTTTGAGACATAGCTAAAAAATCAAGAAGGGTCATGAAAGATTTTAGTCACTGTTGACTGATCACGTTTCATTAATGCTAATGTAAATTTGTTTTGTATTGCTTAACACCAGACATTACGCTGGTTAAACCTGCCTTTAAACTTCTGGTGCAAACTCTTGTCCCTTCAAATCTCAACATAACATCAGTGTTTTATGTGCTATGCAGCCAAGCCATGATGTCCTCATGCTACAGGTTTGTAGTGACTCTCTGAGTCTTTTGGCTGCCTCTTTTTTTTCTCCACTCCTCCGACACCCATTCTAAAAATATTCCCACCTCTACTCTTTTAATTTGTGATGCTCCTTGACTTGGCTTACTGTGACCAGAGCCTTGCTAATTATTATTCCCTCACTTTCACTGAACTGCCTGGTGCCTTAGTGTGGTGAAGTGTGATTTTGTTGCACTTTTTTTCGCGCTTCTCCTGATCGCTTGTTTGCTATCACCACCCCATGTCACTGACACCTCACAAAGTCTTTATCACGTCTTGTAAGGTATCATATCGTTCTCAAGGTGCCCCCCTTGACGTAGCACATTTGAGTAAAAATTAAATGGTTCAAAAAATGTAAAATACATTAGACATAGATGTAAATCAAGTAGCTTTGCAGATATCCACTGTATGCAGAACTTGTGGATTTTTTTTCATAGTTTTTTATGGACAGAAGGAATGCAACCTTGTGTGGCTATATGATGAAATTAACAACAGTCATGCTACAGTCAGTTAAAACCAGTTGTCATTATATATTAGAAATCATAATAACCTAAAATCAAATATTTTAAGTTCATTTTTGGAAAATTGGATTTCATAAGTGAATACAAACTACTGAACTCTTTTAACGTGTTTATTATGCACATGTATGCTCTCAGATTTAACCAGAGCTCTCTGATAAAACAAGGAGCTGTCACCTTTTTTATTTCAATATTAGTAATGGACTCCAGCCACTGCTGCCTTGTGAATGTGCGTGTGTGTGTGTGTGTATGTGTGTGTACGTGTATGTGTGTGTGTGTGTGTGTGTGTGTGTTTGTGTGTGTGTGTGTGTGTACATGTGTGTGTGTGTGTGTGTGTTTGTGTACGTGTATACATGTGTGTGTATATGTGTAAATGTGTGTGTATACATATGTGTGTGTGTGTGTGTGTTTGGGGGGTGGGGGGGGGTGTTCGGTCGCATAGGGGTCCACACCCTGCTGACCCCAGGGCAAGGGCCCCTGCACAGGAAGTGGAGTGCCGACGGGGAAGTGGGAGCACCTGCAGAGGTCAGCCGAGTCCCATCATGTTCAACTAATTTCAAAATTGACTCCTGACCCGCATTCCCACGCTGCACTGGGGCTGTGGTACGGTACGCTTGCAGACAGAGACAGGGCTGCTGCTGTGTAAGCCGGGGCTGCTCCTGCTTCTAATTACCCAGCCTTATACTTGAGCTGTTATCTGATTAACCTGAACTCATAAAACCCCATATCTGTTACTGTTATTTTATATCAGTGCTACAAATTATCCCATTATCAGTGCAACAGGGATAAGGCTTAAGAGAAGCCGAAGCAATCAGACTTATAAGCCTGTAATGATTTCAACCATGGCCATCTTTGAGACCAGCACTAGCAGTGAGAGATTGTAGAAATGGAATGAAATGTGATGTCATGTGTTGTTCTTCTGGATCTTGAAATAAATTTGAGGACCATCATGTTATTTAATTGTCAGCTCGACTGCACCACAGCCGCTTTTTGTTAGTCGAATGCGGGTCTTTTCCTCAGGAAGGGACACTTTCTAGAGAGCATTTGGTAATGAAGTGTTATCTGGCACGTCTTCGCCTACAAAGACATGTCTGGCCTGCAGAAAAAAAAGAGAAATAGTTGAACGGAATCAAAGTTGTTAAAATTGTCTCACACTTGAAGTATGGGAGGTGGTGGTAGCTTAATTCTGAGCATAATGTAGTGTGAGTGTGTGCGTATGTGAGTGCGTGTGTGTGTGTGTGTCTGTGTGTGTGTGTGTGTGCATGCCTGTGTCTGCATGTGTGTGTGTCAGCGTGTGAACAAGCAGCAACATGCTGGAAACAATCAAGCAACTGGGCATCCCACCACCCCGACATAATCAGCGACCACCCTGTGTTTCTATTCCACAGATGAAGGGGGAAAAGAGTGTGGAGCTGGGCATAAAACTGGATACAATCATCTGAACTGCATCTACAAAAGATTTTTGTGCGTGTGAGTCAAATAGGGATGGTAAAATGGTGATTTTATTTTAATTGTCCGCATACAGTCTGCTGAATTCTTTGTGTTGATGATAAGTGGGCCTTATCATTTAAGCATGTTTAGAACTTCCCAATTCGCACAAAATCTTTGCTGTTGTATAGTCATATGCATAACGGGCGTTAAGTTTGCTTGTTAAAGTCGTAATAAATTTTAAAGTGCAACTTACGTATTGTAAAGGTCCAGATAGAGTACTTGGCTGTCAAGGTGTTCTAGTGCTTAAACCAATCTGCGTTGGTAACACTTTACAATAAGGATACATGAGTATACGTTTATAAGTCTTTCAACTACTGTATAAACCACAAAAAATTGTGATTAGTAAATACATGAATCATTAAAAGCTACAGTATGCATTAGTGTTTAACACATACTGAGTTACTATTAAATCATGGTTAAGGAATACTGGTATACCATTAATGCCAGAAATTGAGGTGTTAATTACATGGTAGGTTAAAGTCTGTCATCATGGATCAATTTGTATTGGTATACCAGACCCTTTAATTATTTCAATAATAATTATTAACTTAAGTAAGTTTTCAAGAAGGCCTATCGTAGCTGCATCGTAGCCTACATCAATAGACAGAGCCATGTCTGATTCTGGTGACTGGACGAAGGCGTCCCTAGACACTGTAAGCCCAAATTCATACGCTTTTTGCCTTTAGAGTTTTAGGCGGTTCTCCATGTGTAGTCTATGGAGAACCACTCAGGATGCATGTCTGGTACCAGAGCGTAGCCTGTTTAAATCAATGTAGCTACTGTACGACTTGAAAAATTACTTAACTAAAGAAGAGACATAGCAAGTGAACTATGCTAATAAATGTGAATAAGTAAAACATAACATGTTTTCATGTTTTGCTTATCAAAAAGGAGGGGGGATGTCAGGTTTTGCAATAATAATGAAAACCAATGTACTTGCCCTTTATGTTAAAATCTGGCTCTGTCTTGGGAATAGTGTCTCGAAACCTTTACAGCAACCAGTGTACAGTAGCGCTAGCAATGATCAACCTTTCCAAATGCACACAGACACAAGGAACAGCAGCTTAGTTTTATTTATTTTATATTTTCCTCTTTTAAACTTTTGAGGCAGTTCAAAGTTTCTTGCCAAAAACTTCCAGTTAACTGAAGTCTATCCTTCGTATTTTGCGGTTGCCATGGTGAGGCAACATCACTGCACAGTGTCATGAACTGGAACAAGACAAAAAAAAGAAGAAGAAAAAAATCTTTCCAGAGGGTCTATCAAAGAGGAAACTGGTTCAAAAGGGGCGTGATCTCAACCTCTTATGTCCCTCACAGACACACACATGCACACACACACACACACACACGCACACACACACACACACATAGATGAACCAACCACTTTCTCTGTGTCACACTCTCTCCACTGAGCTATTATTCTCTCTTTCACGTGTATCGCATTACCATCATAAAGACAGTGGACGTGCATGACTTCATTCACAAAATTATCCCAGTGGGGATCAGACAGGAAACGTTGAAAAAGTATAATGCAAAAATCACAAAGCCATTTTCATATGACCTCTAGACCTCGACCCTCCCCAAATTTCTCCCCCCAAAAAAACATATAAATGAATAAAAATCCAGCACCAAAAACAATACTGAAGTGAAGTGATTTAAGCCATATGAGTGATTGATTAATGACAATGAGTAGAGTTGGGCAAAATGTCATTGTACTGATAATTGGTCATTAATCCATCTTCACTTGTAGCCGTCATGTACCCTAGTAACATTCTTTGTATATCTGAAGATCAGAAGTGAGAGGGCCTGACATTAATGGATTCCCGATGTCCTATAATTTGTTGTTACTTTGAATCTTTGCTGCTGGAGTCTTCTTAGAAAGCCTGTGTTCAAATTTGTTTTGTCATTCCCCCGTTTGTATTGTAAAAGGAATGTATTATGCATTACTTTTCATTCATTTTCAATTCATGAATCACAGAATCAATGACTAATAACTAATCATTCTCAAGCTTTGTTCGAGCTTTGCTTTGTATACAGTAGTGGCAGAGGTAGAATGTGAATGTGAATGTGACAGCATCTGTGTATATATATCTGGTTAAATGAACTGCATTACGTACAATCAAAATATACACAGAACCACAAACCCATGAATCTCCATTTCTCATGTTTTGGTTAGTCCAATGACTACATATATTACAGTCATTGGTTTAGCCACACACTGTACATTTTCACATGCAGTTCTGCCCAAACTCACTTAACTGACCAATGAGTGTCATTTCATTATGTTTTTTTTTTCTGTGTTGCTGTTTGTTGGTCACACACTGTACTGTCCAGGGCCTGGGTCTGGAATCATGCACCACTCGCCCTCGCTCGTGTATGTTTTCAGTCCAGTCGGTAGCGTAGCGGGAGTTTCCTCTTGGCTCTGCGGGGGGGCTGGAGTCCTGCTGCTACTGGGCCTGGCAGCGGGATGGTCTGGACACGATGCTGCACTCTACGCATGCTGGGTGCACTTCCAAATTCACTCAGGGAGGTTGTGCTCCCTCACCATTCCCGCTTCTATCCCGGTTTCATTTTTCTCCTCCTTCCTTCCTTCCTTCCTTCCTTCCTCACTGACTCTCTCACTTCGCTTCATCTCTCCATCTTTTCCAGCTCTCATGTTTACCTACTACCATTTATCCAATCCGTTAGTTGTCAGTACACTGCATGTCAGTTTCTGGTTAACAGGGCTCGGACACAACATGACATCTGTAGTTTATAAATGTCCAGCCTCTACTAGGTAAATATAAATCCAATCAGATATCTCAAAAAATATGAAAAAAAAATCACAAAAAAAACCACAAAAAACTTACCCAAAGCCTTTTGTACAGTATTGTAAAACATTTAAGTAAAACTTATACAAACAGTTGGAGAAGGCAGTGGCTTGTGACCATGCACATAGTCTTTTGTTCCATCCAGTATAGTTTTTTTTATTTTTTTCATTTTTGCACACTTTGCAGTGCTATAGTGCTGACTTTAGATTGCCTTTGTTAAACACACCTTTTCAGAATACATTTTTTGCAAAGTGCATTTAATAATTTCTCATATGCCAACATGATGGATTATCCTGATTTTTGACAAGCAAAAAAGGGGGTAGTGGGTTGCTCGCAAGGACTCTTGTTGAACATTGTGGACCTTTAAGTGATAGACAATAAATCTTGAGAATGCCTATTTTACATTGAATCAGAGGATCTTGCCTGCTGAAGGTTAAACAATTTTGTGATGAAATTTACATGCTAAACGCATCATTGTTTGGTTGTAAGCATTTAAGTAAGCCTTTCAGATGGTCTTGGGAAAAGGGTCATCCTCCATTTTAATAGACATGAACGCTTTCCCATATTCAAGTATACTGCAAACTACACAGATTGCCACAGACACCCACAGGAAAAACAACCATTGGTTAAATCAGTAAAACTTAAATACAGTGAACTAGGCAAAACTCGGTACATATTCTGTGTAAACAACCCTGTTATTTCTGTCATTGTCTTTTTCCACCTTTTTAAACGATTTACGGGCCCATTAAAATCATAGCACCATAAGATCTTTGCTGTACAAACAGCTATAAACAATGATGCGTCCCTCTGGTGTTGAGGCATAATTAAAAGCACTTCACTCAAGGCATCTACCTGTGCACACTGTATGACAGCCAAACAAAAGCAAGCGCAGAGGATGTATTGACTCGCTGATACACAGAAATAATCCAAATGTCACCATTTGAATGTCATCTTCAAAGAGGCTCATCCGATCAGTGCTAAATTCATTATAAAGGAAAGGGAAGACAAAAAAGTGGGCACATTGTTTCATGTGTGTGAGCTTGATGCCCGTTTAATTAATAAAAGGCCTTTTCTTCCCTATGTTTTGAAAAGGAAGCAGAGGTAGCGCGAGATTAAAAGGTGCTTATTGTTTCCTTTGCAGATTTTTACAGGTTGGGTTTTAATTTGCGAGAGGCAATGCCAGGACCGGGCCCAGATGGTGTGATAACCCCCCCAGTATGTTCTCTCAGTCGACGGCAGATAACAAAGCTATGCAGATGAGAAGGAGACAGACAGACAGAGAAAGAGAGTGGGGGGTGGGGGTGTGTGTGTGTGTGTGTGTGGGGGGGGGGGGGTGAGTTGGAGCTCTGCCAGACAGTCCTCACTCTCAATGCTTGCGGTGTGTTAGTGTGTGTGTGTGTGTGTGTGTGTGTGTGTGTGTGTGTGTGTGTTTGTGTGTGTGGGTGTATTGTGGGGGAGAGGGAGCACAAATTGATGTGTCCTGCAAACTGTGCATCCGTTGCAGCGGGGGGCTTGTGTGACACTGCCAAAAGATCCCTCTCCAATGCTGTCCCCCGTCCCCCTGAGAGACCAGAGTAACTTTTAGAGAGTCCACTTTCGGCAAAGGTTTCTGCAAGTGCTTCTGATGTTAAAATTTGATGCGAGCTTTGCCAACAAACAAATTAGGCAAGTGGCCCTGTGCCCATCTTCTAGAATTGGTAAAAAGACTGAGAATCAAATAATTAATGGCATGACGGAAGATTTTAAGTGAGAAATAAATAATGTACTGAATGGTGGACCTACAGTGGAAGTGTTCATATTGTCCACCATTTTGTTTTTTTAGATACAGGGCTTCTATCAATCATGCATATGCCCATGATAACATGACTGACTTTAAAAAATACACTGTAGTAGAATTAGAAACAAAATTCGTCTCCATCACAGTAGAATTGCTGATGTTCTCACACAATAACTAAGATTCTCACCATACGTGTCCTTGTCATTGTTACTAAATGCGAATATGATTCAAGATAGGTCTGTGATTTTTCTTACTAAAAACGAGTAAAAAAATTCTAAAATAATGCTATACCTAAAAACAATCCATCTATCCATCCATCAATCCATCCTTCTACTGTATCTTTTTAAACAGTTGCAACACAACAACCAAGAATGCCAATATTTTAATGCATGGAACAATAGCAAAAAAAGATACTTTTGAAGAAATCCTTTTTACAATGTTGGGTGTGTATGTTTTTATGCCAAGGAAAGGGCTAATGGGTTAGGGTTAGGGTTTTACTATGTGCATAGATGGCTTGTTTAGCTTTTTGCAAGGCCTCTGTCATTGTTTGCTTAAATTTAATTTGACATCTAAAAGGAAACAAATATGACTATTTGGAACATCACCTACCTGCATTAGAACATTCTGCAAGCAGAACGTCACTACTGTCCACTGTCACCTAGAAGGACTACAGAATGCTGTCTGAACAGATTATAAAGGTTTGCATATGTTCACATGGTAGGTTTCTCATGTCTTGAGCAGTACTGCCATAAGCAACTAATATGGAAGGTAGTGACACCACAACCAGCCGCTTTTATAATCCAGCAGATGGCCACGGTGCTGGGAATCAGCTGCTGAATTTAACACTGGGGACTGAGACAATTGATGGCAATGCCCTGATATCCCATACACACTAACACTTCGAAGCACCTTTCGTGAGCAATCTCTTACAGAGAGAACGAATGGAGAGGGTGACTTGCAGACTGAGATGTCTAAAGAATCATTGGCCCTCTGGATCAAGTCATCAACTTAGCTTCCTGTTTACAGAACCTCTTCACACTCCTCATATCATTTTAGTACAGCCAAGAGAAGGTTGTGGTCATTTCAGTTCAAACTGCAGCTCATGGCCCCGGTGGGAGACCTATCTTCACCTTCACAATGACTGAAAGCCGTTAATCCAGAGCTGTTGGCAAATAATAATACATTTTATTTATAGTGCAATTTTCATCACAGGATCTCAAAGGGCTACAGGTTAAAAGAAAAAGAAAAAAGGGGAAATGGGGAATAACCCCTAAATCGTCTGGCTATTTAGGTCTTGTGTGTTCTATCCCCAATCCAATGATAGATTTGAGCAACTGTGAAGTCACAAAGACTTCACCCACATTAATTGCCAGGATAGTTTAGGTTTAAGTTATTTAGTTCTTTCTTTAGATAGTTTTGGTTATTATTGATGTCTCACGGTCATTTAGTTTGGCAAGTGACACTATCACCCTCTGCATTTCTACTCAACATGCAGAATGCCATGATACAGAGATCCATACTGATAGTTTGCCGTGTATGAGACTTAGTTGTTGCAATTACTCTGCTCTATGCATACAGCTGGTGGATGGTCACCATCTCTCTGGTTTCTGCAAAGCATGCTGTGATCATGTTTGGACATTTAATGGTTTCACTATCACAGCCCATGGTTGTCGTAATGCCACTTCAGATTGCTTACCTAGGTATAGTATGCTAAGCTGCACCATGCAGTCACCCTGGTGCTGTCCTGCTCTGAAAATAAAAGCAACACAGTCTGCAGTGAAAGCAATGAAGAATTGAAATGTGCCCTCAGTCTTTTACAAGTTTATTTGTGGTCCGACGAATATTTTGGCGAGACAGATCATTTTAGGGGGGGGGGGGGGTCAAACAAAATCTGCAGCAGCCTGGAGAGGGATTGCCAAATGGGAGCAGCCAGTCCCAGGAGACTGTAAAATCAGTCCAGTGTTTGCCCCTCTCTTCACTCTCTCGCTCTCTTTCTCTTTCTCTCTCTTTTGCCAGCCTTCACTGTCTAGAGGGCAGCCCAGCCCTGTCAACCTTGGCAGCCGCGCCAGCTGTACCTGCCCACCTGCCCAGCATCCCAAGGTGAAAGAAGGGGCCAGCTTGGGTCCCTATCTACCAAGATCTGTAGTCAGAAAGAGAGAGAGAGACAGAGTTAGACAGACAGAGAGAGAGAGAGAGAGAGAGAGAGAGAGAGAGAGAAGGAAAAAGAGAGATCTAGGAAAACAGCCAAGCTTAAAACATGATGGAGTAAGCTGGATATATACCTGCACCTGCAGTGCCTGCACCTAAGGCAAGCACCGATACCTCACACCCACTCACTGGATGGCTTGGCTTTAAGGGTAGGTCCCCTGCTGAATATATCATTGCAATTTTCCTGTCAAAAGAAAAAAAGTACAGTGGTTTTGCAAAAAGAAGATGTAGCAGTGGGTCAGAAGAAAATGTTTTTGGATGAAAATGTTACCTACTTATGAGGAGAGCAGCTGTAGGTCAGGTTTGCTTCGGATGAGATGTTTTTGTCAAGGCAATCACACTGCCAGGCATGCCAAGGCTCACGGTAGCAACAGCCAGTAAGACACTTTCATTCATGTAGGATAAGAGTGATCTTCTGAAATGCTGACATGGCTTTTCAGTATGTGACCCAACATATACTGATGACTATTATACTAAAAAACTAGAGGACAATGAAAAAAGAGTGTGTGCATGTGTCTGTGTGAGTTTTGCTGGAGGAAAAGAAGGAAAGAGAGAAAGAGAGAGGGAGGGAAAGAGAAAGAGTAAGAGAGAGAGAGAACAAGAGAGAGAGAGAGAGAGAGAGAAATGAGGTGTCCCCCTACAAAGGCAGTGCATATAGCTTGTGGCTCTGGTGTAGGCTTTAGGGTGATAAGCAGACTAATTATCCTCTGAATCGATGCAGTGTGGGTGATTAATGTCACCCCTAATCTGCTCTTGCTGTGTGCCTCACTACAGGCCTGCTCTTGCGGCCTCCAGCCATAATGACCAGCAATGATATTACTGAGGGGAAAAAAGGATATTAGCACACAGCATCATTTATTTTTTGTCTGAAATATCTTGATTGTGTGGATAGTTTCAGAGAGCGCTGATTTGGATCATGTTTATTAAAAGCGTATTTACTTTTTTTATGAAACCAAATTAATGTGCACATTGGCAGGACTGATCATAATGCACTTTGTTTTTAAAAGCAGTTATTGACAAATAAGAACATTCAGAACACCAGATAGTGTCTGTGTGTGGGTGTACATGCAATGGATGCGATTGGTTGAGTGTTGCATGAGTGTGGTATGACAAGTCTATGTTGCATTCAGCACGTGTAGTATTCCCCATCACGGGAACCTGCTGCCATTTGGGAGAGTGCACACATATCCCTCTGCTTGCTGGAACAATCGGTGAAAACATGGAGAGCATTATTTACAGGATTAGTGGAATCTCAGCAAGAAACACTCCTCTTAAGAAGTGAGCGAGTAAAAAGGGGGGAAAAACAGACGCAAATTACCCACTAATGGACCAGTGGGCTGTAATATCTAAATCCCCAATCTTTGTGTAATTGCTACAAAACGCTTTGGCTTGTTCTGAACACGGCGACTTCTGAGAGGCCCCTCTCTCTCCCTTATTAAAGTCATAAAAAATGACTTTAGTGCGTGAGAGAGTAGAGAGCTTCCTCTTCCTCTTTGAATTCCTCTTCTGTGGGATCCCCTAGACTTCATTAAGGTCTTTCTGCTCTTTTACATCCCCTTGGATGGCTAAAGTGACCATCCCGCTGTCACCACACTGAAGGCACTTACAGTGATTAGTCTCTTGAGTAGCACTTACTTTGAAAGGTGCTGTCTTAGCATTTGCATTTATAATTACTTATAATTAGGAATCTGATATGGTTCGTTGCAAGCACATGAAAAAACAAGCTGTATCAAGCTTCTATTTTATCACAGTATTTCCATAAAACCTGGGACTCTGAAACATAACCACCATTTTATTTATGTACCTCTGGCATTTCTGTTGGTTTAGCGCATGCTATGCTAGCTCAATTAGAAAACACTGAGGGCTGTGTGCAGTGATTTCAAATATGGCACCAGTAATTCATCATAATTCTACTGATGAGGCACATAATTGGATTTTAAGAGGTTAAAAAATTCTACATTCTCTAACAGAGGTCGTTTCCTTACTAAAACTAGTTACTCCAAGTTACTGCATTAGCATACTTATCTTTGAAAAACTGCTTTCTTGGCAATAATTTTTTTGAGTAAGCTACAATAAAATGGAGTCAGGAAGTTAGGGTTGATTGTGCATTTATAAGCATGCACAGCTAACCCCAGAGGGTGTGCCAACACAGGTATATTTTAAAATATAACCTGGAGTTACCCTCATAACACACACACACAAATTTAGTTGTACGGGGAGTCACTTTAATTGTAAAGCAGTTCAATAGCAGTTCATGGTAGAGTGCACTTTTCTTAGGCCTGATCTGAGGGAGAATGTTGAGTTGGTGTGATGTAAATCTCATTCAGTCGAGAATGTACTGTAATGTGAACTTTGATGGTGTGTGTGTGTGTGTGTGTGTGTTTAGTGTACAGTATATGCCTCATGTTTGTATGTGCTCTTTAGATAGATGTTTTAGTCCAAATCACAACACAAAACATGCCAACTAAAAAAATACAACACCTTTTCAAACACACAGCTTATACACCGTTACACCTTTTGGGGCTGGGCTTAGTTTTCTGTTTATGAAAGAACAAAACTTCGTTGTTTGCTTTTTAAAGAACTGTTGGAAACAACAAAACATACAACTCTTGTTAAACTCTGTTTTATCATATTTTAGATTCAACAAATATCTGGTATTATAAGCGCTACTGTAAAAACTCATGCGTATGAATAACTTGCACGGCTGAATTTATTGATATGATTTATCTGCACAGTTTCAGGTAAGACTCTTGAGATTCAAGATCCTTGGAAACTATGAATTAACCAGCTCAGAACTCCCCTGGTTTCTCCCCATGGAAAACACAGTTGATGCATGTGGAATTTATTTTCAGAGTTGTGGAGAAGTGTTGTCAGTTCCTCATCCACAACTTTTTGAAAATCGTAGTAAGTTCAAGTTCAAAGAACACCATCCAGAACAACTTTATACCTAAGAAAGTAATCAATCACAATCAGTTGTTACCTCCCCTAAGGAGGTTATGATTTTGCCTGTGTTTATTGGTCTGTTTGTCTGTCTGTTACCAAAATAAAGTTTGAAAATATCATTCTGAAATTCTGACAGTATGACATCACTGCCTTGAGGTGACTCTTTTTAAGGTGCAAATTGGTTCATTGGTTACCTCACAAAATAAAAAAAAACATTAAAATGACCACTGAGAGAGGTCTGCACTCTCCAAGTGCTTTTAGTTTCGTTTATGTTACTTTGCTGTACCGGTCTCAAAAGCAATTATGACATCTGAGTGCATATTAGCCACGTTGAAGAATTTAACATACTGTAACTGATTTTGTGTTGAAAAATAAAGCTCTTTACAACATTCAGCTTATATCTCCTTTTGATCTTATCTCCCCATTTCTTTAGTACACTGGAGCTAGTGCAGCCCTGACTCATGATGGTATGGTCACACTTTCCATGAAGCTTGTATTTGTAAGAGTTTATAAACACATTCATAAAGGTTTATATACATACGTAAAGTAAGTAAAGTACACATAACTATATATACATACTCATGACTGTACCTTATGATATTATAATGCTATGTCATAAACCATATTCTAATTTCAAGTGACATAGTGCATTCTAGGTTATAAAGCTAAGGTTTTGGAGTAATAAAGTTAGGGGTTAGCTAGCGCTGGAAAAAAGGCATTTCTGATCCTATGGAGCTCAGTCTTGCTTAATTCAGTTTTTGGTCCAAATATACAATTTGGTGTGTTGGACTGTATAGTGCCTACAAATATAAGCACAAATAGATACAGTATCAACAACCTTTGCATGAAGCACCTCTAAACTACTTCTATTGATGCTTAACAGACACTTTATCAGAGTAATGTCACTTTTATCGCTAGCAACCTGAAGAATCAAAACCAGATCAACCGCTATCACACCACAAAAGATTACAAGAGACTGTGGTTGAATTTATGGTGCAGTTGTAGGTTGAAGATGCATTTAATCTTGGTTTATGAGGTAATGTTCTCTTCTGCTGCATGCATGCCTACATACAAAAAATATACTCTCTGTCAAATGATTTATATTATTTTAAGTACTATGTAAAAGCGTGTTTTCAAAAAAGTGCCACCAACCCTTAATTTATTAACTGTCACCACTGCACATGCATTGGGGGGGGTTAGGGGTAGGGGCTATCTTTTTGGTTTGCGTGTGCACTGAACTAGAGTGTTGGGAGATGGGGACCTCCTGTAAAAGAGCGGCTTTGCCAGTGTTAAGCGCTTTAATCAGGGGGGGATTTTCTCCTCTTTGCCAAGTTACCATGTAATCGCTTGATGACCATCCCACAGTGCAGCCAAGAGGAGGAGAGCTTGGCAGCCACTGTCTTTGGCTGGGAGCTGCTAGAGATGGGGAAAAAGCTCTGATACCTATAGTACAGTCTGTGCATGTCACAGTCCAGCTTTGGTCTACATTTCAGTTATTGAAGAGGAACAATAATGGGATGGAAGGATAAAGACATGTAGGTTGTATGTTTGCTGATGCTGGAACAGTTGGGTTAGCCACATCATATGGCCATTTTGTTCACCAAAGCAAACAAGTTGTCCTGTTGAAGAAGGGACTAACCACTGCATGCACACTGTTTTGACAAAGTCCATTAGATTCGTTTTCACAAGCCATCTCATCTTCAGTGTCCAAACACGTTCATATCACAATAAGGTTGGCGGCATTTGCAGGGACAAAGAAGGTCAGTTTCTAAGCAATAACAAATCCACGGGAGAGAGAAAGACACTGCTAGAGGGGGGAAGGGAGGGAAGAAGGGATGAATGAAAGAAAGATGGAGAGAAAAGGGCTGAAGGACAGGGGTTGTCAGTGGCTTTTGTTGTGAGCGCTGAGCCATGGATGCGGATGGACAGGCTGGCCGACCTGACCTTAAACTCACCACACTTTGGCTGCCTTTTGTCTTGGTGCCCCCCCACCCCCCACCACCACCCTCCTCTCCTCTCCTCTCCCCTCGCATAAAGCTGGACTGGCCGAGAAAAGAAGATGTATGGTAATGCGCTGTCCAGTCATACAGGGCTGCCTGGGCTGCAAACAAAACACTTTGTAAAAGGCCCATAGAGGGAGAGGTACGGAGATACATCAATCAATTAACAATTACCCCCACCGCTAATCAGCTGTCCACGCTCGCTGCCCAGTGCAGGCTTTGTACTTCGCTTGGCAGCATCAATTAAATTCTTAAGGTTAGTCTATTGAATTTTCCAGTTGGTGTGTGTGGTATGTGTGTGTGTGTGTGTGTGTGTGTGTGTGTGTGTGTGTGTATTTGTGTAACGAAGGGGTGCTTAGGAATGAACTGTAACCAAGGCTTAAACGTAGGACAATTGTCTAGGTTTTTTTTCTTTTCTCTCACCTCAGTCAGTCATTTTGTAAGCTGAGAAGGAATGTTGAGGAGTGTGGGTGATGACATGGAGAATCCTGGTCCTAAATGAAGTGGTCACCTCACTCCTTTCACCACTGAAGACACTCATCCCTACCCTTTCTGTGACTTCTTATGCTGTAACTGTCCCTAAATAGTCAATTACTCAAGGGCTGCGTGGGCTTTGTCATATCAAAATCATTACCACCGTCACCCAGCAAAGAAAGCTTAGTGGTTTTTTGACATCCTTGTCATTTTCAAGAATGCATGCTATAACCCAAACACTGTCAAGTAGAAAGGCCTACTCACAATCCAATCCACCACACCAACCTCCCCCCAACACACACACACACACGTGCATACACACATATTAAACGTATGCACATAAACATATGCAAATATTAGAACTGATTAATACACTTCCTTCACATTTATACATATACCCAACAAACTTACACATATGTAGTGCAACTACTTTGGGCATGACCACACACAAACATCACACTAACATATACTTTGAAAATGTACACACACACACACACGCACACACACACACACACGCACACACACACACACATTTATACAGAAAGAGAGAGAGAGAGAGAGAGAGAGAGAAAGAGATGAAGAGAGCCAAGGAGTAGAGAGAGAGACAATGCTGACAAGAAATGGTAATGTGAACTATAATTACTGAGTCTGATCAATATGGGGAAATCAGAATGTGCTCAGCAGCAGCCCGCTCCGGTGTTTTACCGAGGCTTCCTCCCGAGAAAGCTATTTGTAATTTAAACCAGAAGGCATGTGAATTTGATAAGGTGCCATGGCTGCACACAGCGGGATGAGGCAGACTGCTGACTCGCGTCCTATTTCCTGAAATGAAACTTTAACAGGCTGACCCCGAGACCTCGCCGCCTTGTCTCCAAAGACCCGCGCTTCCCGAGCCACTTATCTGTGTGATTGCTTTGGACATTGATCTTATTAAATCATCATGAATCATCAATTAAGATGTGACAAAAAAGTTGAGGGCCAGCTCAACAGGGATTTGCGGACAGGTTTGACTTTGAGGCAGGAAATCCTGTCTCCTCTTTTTCTCCTTCTCTTGTTTTTTTTTTTTCCTTCCTCCTTTCCTTAGCGCCTCTGTTCTAAGAGAGAGCGGTCACTGTAAAAAGTGTCCCTGTGCTGCTTGTGGGGAATATTACCAAACAGGAATATAGAAATGCATGCTAGCATAATTTCCTCTCGTTATGTTTTTTTTTCAAGTAGTCTTGTCATTTTCTTTTTAAATAGCTTCAATAAAACATTTTTTCAAGGTTTCATGGGGTTACTAAAAATGAAATTTCAGTTTAGCTTGTGACTGTTTCGTCATATAAGTGAGTCTTTTATGTCAATACGAGTACCAGTAAAACACCTGGATGTAAAGAGGCCAATGTAATAGTTGTATAGCTCACATACTCTGGAAGTCAGGAAATTGTTTTCCTGTCGTGAAGCATCTCTAAACAAACAAAAAGTGTTGTTGAGATGCTCTTCCTGTAAGGGGTCAAAGGTCGGTGGCGGTGAGTCAGACATGGTCGAGCCCCGGTATGTAAAACTCTGTGGCTGCATGCTCGTCCCAGGATCTCTCCCTGACTAATCAGAAGTGATTGCAGGGCCTCACGCCCCAGCTCCTCCGCTTCACCTGATACCTGATGGGCCTGTCTGTTTGCTTTTAGCTGATTTCAATTTACAGGGGTGGTGAGTGGAGGACCAAATGGAAGCTATGCTTCTCTGTGATCAGAAACATGCTGTCAGGTCTACTTTTTTATGTGGGCAGTCAACTTACCACATTTTACTGCCAGGCAATATGGACACATTGGAGGATGGGCTCAATGGCTGTGGGACTGTGAACCTGTTTCGGCTTTGAATGCGAAATGTATTAACATTAGCCCTTGGGAGTTCATGTACCAGGCAAAACACCCTTACAAACAGGAATGGTGCAGGTGCTGACTTTCCGATGTCTCAGCTTTGCCAGCCAGACAAAAGGCATGGTGTATCTGTTTCTCAAAATGGCATCGGAGTCTGCAGTGGACATTGGTGAAGAGGAAAAAAATGAACATTCTAAGGCCTAAACTTTAGGCGGAAACATCAACACAAAGGCAGAGACATATGACAAACAACCACAAGAAGAGAGAGAGAGAGAGAGAGAGATACAGAGAGACCGACAGAGACAAAGAGAGAGAGAAAGAAAGAGAAGGACAGACGTGTACACAAGGGGGAGAAACGTACACACACAAGGTGCTTATTTCCTATTCCCCCTGCTAGATCTGTCCACGCCACCCTTTTTTTTTCTTCTATCAGGGCTGTCTTAGCGTGTGGCGGAGCGTGAAGGGGCAGATTTTCCGGTAGCACAAGCCTGAGATAGGTTCCCTCGTTGGGGCGCACGCCTAGCCCAGATCTCCCACTGCGCTCCCTACTGCCACTGCAGCGAGCTCAGGCTCTGCAGCCTCAGGACATGGGGGCGGTGGTGGTGGTGGTGGAGGTGGTGGTGGTGATCGGGGGTGGGGGGGGTAGGGGCATCAAGGGAGGGCAGGACAGAGAGAAAGAGAAGAGAGGAAAGGGGGAGTGAGAGGAAAAGAGAGAGAGAGAGGAAGAGGGGGAGACAGAGATGAAGAAGAGAAAGAGGGTGAAAAAGAGAGAGAGAACGGAAGAGAGACAGAGAGAGAGAAAGTAGGAGAGAGAAAGAGAGAGACAGAGAGACAGAGAGAGGGAGAGGGAAAGAGAGATTGCTTGCAGCTCATTTTTCTGCACATGAGCCCATCTGCACAGCGCCCAGGGTGGGACAACACCACTGCTCTCTTTCAAAATGACAAAAAAGGAGAAAAAAAGAGAAAGAAAACACCAAAGCCAGCCCCAGCGCCACAGGATGCCAAATGAGATCCTATGAATCCCAGCTAGGCTATTATTCTCCCAGAAAGACTTTAAAGGGCCATTTCTCCCTTCTCGTGATGGAGGCTTGTTGATTTGCTTTTCTGTTCCATCATGACTTAAGTTGACTCTAATGTGTTGGGAAAAAAAAACCTCACTGAGTTTCACATTTTTAGATATTTGGTCTGCTTATATATATATTTTTATTTATATATATTTTTTTCTTTTTTTGTGTGTGTGACAGAGTTAGTCCCATCAATCCTAAGCACCATGGGGTAGAGAGAGAGGAATCGACTGTGAGACCACAAAATGGTATTTGCTGGGAAGCATCTTGTGATAATGTAATATTTACTGTTGCCACCTCAGGCTACACGTCACGCTTGGCTGTCACCATCCAACCAACACTTTGGATGGGGAGCACATCTGTCCTCCACCCCCAGCATTCTCTCTCTCTCTCTCTCTCTTTTCTGTCTTTCTTTCTCATTGCGCCACCCAAAAATAACGTGCCTTGCGAGGGAACACCAAAGTCTGAAACCACCCCCCACCCCCCACACCCCCTGTTCTCACAACCTCCGTGCAGTGACTAGGCCAGTGGTAAGCTCAAATTGATCATTGCAGAGGCCAATAATTCACTGTGATGGAGTTGACGTGGGTGTGTGCATGGAAAGTGTGGGCACAAGGAGGGGAGACAATGTTACCTGCATACTAATCAATTGCACTGGCCAATAGAAGTCCTGCAATAGAGGTCAGGTGACATGGTGTTTATCCCTCTGATAAATGGCAGGTCAAACGGGGTGGTGCATCCTGCCACATCCTTCAGAGACGTGTCACTCCCATCGCCCCCTCCCTCTCTTTCCCTCGCTCTCTCTCTCTCTCTCTCTTCTTCCTCTCTCTCTCTCCCTCCTGTTGTTTCTCACTCGCTCTGTCCTAACCTCGACCACATCCATGCTCTTCTGGCCAATGACAGCAAGTGTGCTTGCTGCTGCACGGTCAGCAAAGTCAAGATGCTGACTACTGCCACTGCCTCCCCAACTTTGAACACAATTATCTTTGTAATTGCATTTGTCTTAGACAAGCGTAGGAATGATTACCCAAGCCATTCCTGTATTCACAGCTCAGGGATACATCAAGAAAAAGAAAAAGTGCGAGAAAATGGAGAGAGAAGAGAGAGAGAATTAGAGAGAGAGAGAGAGAGAGAGAGAGAGAGAGTGACTGTTGTCTCTTGTCAATTGTCTGCATAATGTTCTTAGGAACTAGAAAAGAGTCATATGTAAATGCAACAGACATACCAGCATGTAGCCCCATTCACATAAGACAAAGACATCGGTTTCACAAGCCATACCTTTTATTCAGAAAACATTAAAAAACAAACAAGCTGTTTGTTTTTCTTAGTCATTCTTGAAGCATAAAAGCCAATAAAAGTGTTTGGAGAATTAGTCTGCATTTTTGTTACATGTGATGTTCCCTGGGCATATTCCACATTTCTGTAAAGGCAGTGTTAATAATATATCTTTATATGATATCTCTTTTCAGATACATCTACACCATTGCAACTGATAAAAATGGCAGTGTCTCCTGACAATCGTACTGGTAATTGCACCTTTCATTTGAGTCTTTTTTTGCCCTTAAAAGAGGAAATATACAGCAACAGCAGACTCAAGAGGTTGAAACCTTGTAAATGTTCATGTGGATTTATAAAATCTGCATTCTCCGCTTGTTTAACTATCTTTACCATCACAGAGCACATATAACACTTCATTCAGCACCGTACCACTAACCCATTGCCTCGGTGGCCCGTCTTCTGTGCCTTTTTTTTCATTTGACGTTGACTTTGAAGAAAAGACTAGTATTTTCCTCTGTTTAATTGAAATGCAAACTACATTTGTGGTCGGGGCCACAGAATTGGCAATATTCTTTTTTTTTTTGCCAGCGTGATAAAGGCTTTGTGCCATTTTCTGTGGCTATCGACTTGGTCATGTGTGTAATTGCCTGATGCAGTCCCAGCTCCTCGAATGCACCAATGTAAATATTAAAGAGGGCCGGCTTAATAAAACGCTGATCAAACAGTACAGGTCCTGATTTCTTCCCGCTTGTCCGACCACAGTGCACCTGGGAGGCCATGCGGGGATAGATGCTGTAAAGAGATGAGACCAGCTTCTTCACAAGCATGCAAAAAATGGCCAAAAGGAAGAAGAAGTGTCTATGAGGGCAAATAAAACAGAGGACGGTACAGAGAGAGAGAGAGAGAGAGAGAGAGAGAGAAGAGAGAGAGAAGGAAAGAAGAGCGAGAGGGAGAAAAGAGAAGGAGAAAGGTGAAGCCCATAGATCAGACAGACTTCTTAATAGTATTGATCTTCTTCAAGGCCACGGCAGAGATGAAGGCCACCTTGCACAGATGTTACGGCGTCACCTTGACCTTGGGCCAACACTCGCCTGCTGACCTCTGACCGAGGTGACCTCGCGGTCCCGCGACGCGGGCGGACCGTCGGGATGGGAGTGTTTACCTTCAGCCTCTGCGCACTCCAAATGAGAATTGACTTTTCCTCCCCCCCTCCCTGGGAGCTGGAAATGTGGGTTAAAGTATGTCAATAATGTTTCACAAGAACAATTTCTCCCAAGAATTCCACCGCGCTGGAATGTTTTGACATTTACGTGCTGGGCTGGATGGGTGTGGGGTGTGGGTGTGTGGGGGGGGGGGGGGCGGGGTGAGGGAGAACCTTAGTATGTGCTTGCCCGAACCAGCCACTTGAAGGGAGTTGTTGGCCACTAACCGCTCGACGCTATCGATTGGGCTCTTAAATTGCATGCACACACTCGGCAGAGCATTGAGATTCAGGGGGCCAGGCGACGGGAGCGTTGGTGGTGTGATAGCAGCTCTAATGGTAATTGCTTTCGATCCTCCAATCCTCAGACATGATTTACTTGGTCCTACTGATGAATGGTTGACATAAAATATTTTGGAAAAGAAAAATGTATCATGATTTTTTTTCAAAACTTTTTCTTTTTTTTTTTGTTCATATTATAAACGGGAGGCGTCTGCCAGCGAAAGATGCCGGTGGCCTGTGCCAAGCTGATGACTTCATTAATATTGCAAACTAGAAAAGCTGTTGTTAAACATGATAGTTGATCATTTGGGAAAGGACGCTTGGCTATCTCGCGACGCAGTTTATCACCGGGGCCTCAATAGAGTTTCGGGGGCGAGGAGTGGGGAAAGGATGGCTCTTTCAGGGAGGCTGCAGTAATTACTCCAGATGGATTACACTGGGGAAAGCTTGTCCCTCACCAAACCAGCCAGGTGCCATCAATCCTACCCCCCCACCCGTCCCGCCAGCGCAAGCACATTAGTCAGGAGTGTGTACAGGACAGATTTAGGCTCCTAATAAACTGACACCTCTTTCCCCGTGACGCTGACGGATGCCTCAGTACATCAGAGGGCCGAGGCATTTGGCTTCTTTTTTTTTTAATGGAATGATAGCAGCATCTGTAAAACAAAATATGACTTTAGTCAGTGGTAATCAGTAAATATCAATTTAGTGTGTACAGAATCTTAAAAAGTGGTGGAACAAGGGGATTTGTAGGTTTTCCTGTAATAAACAGAACATGTCTTTTCTGATATTCTTTTACAGGTAATTATAAGCATCCTTGTTTAATTCATAGAACAGATTTAGATTTACATTCTTAGTTACCAAAGACAATTAAATCAATCAGTTATCAAAGAAAATTTAATTCTTAAACAATTATTATACTTTATTTGAAAGACATAATATACATGTCTGAAAAAGTATCTGAAGGCCATTCATAGTATTAATAATATTATTAATATTAACATGCATGTTAGATTTTTACATATGTTGGTGTTCACCACAAACCCTCTTAGTGTATACCTGCATGTGTTTCCATCAGTGTATAGGCTGGAGTTACTTACTGTTCCTGAAGTTCATTAGTGGAGATTTGCATCTGTGTTCTCTTGAATCTGCCAATGCTAATCCAGTTTACTTGTGTTTACTCTCCCTGAGAAACAACTTGGGCCACCATCAATTCTGCGCTACCTATTGTCCTGTCAATATCCTAAATACCGCACTCAAATTTATGTCACGGGTGTTGTAATAGACCCATAGAAGCCATTTGTAATGTTCACAGCTTCCAATTTTCTCATTTGAGTTCACTGGATTACAGTCTACCTCAGGATCAAGTGATTACCTTTGCAAATAGTTTCAGGTGGAGGTTACGCAAACAACAGAATCTCCTACAACCACTTAAAAATACTGCTATTTCAGTGAACCCCTCTAAAACTATGAATGCAAATACATCATAATTAATGTATCAACTGATCAGCGATCAACAAAAATCATAAACGTCATGATGTTCATTCTTTAATATTCCACTAATACACCATATTGGTCATGTATCTTTTAGAACAAAAGATGGAAACTATAGCTTTAGCTTGATATGGTTTTCGATCATATTCAGCAATTAGTTTTTGTTGTTTAACTTGTAGAAAACATGTCATTTTGTGGTCATATTTCCACTGTGCAAAATGTATATTGGTTTAACATACACTTCACAGCTGTTCACATAGCACACTTTCTATACTTCAGATTTACAAACATGTTTGTGCCACTCCAAATTCCTTTTACAGCAGATGAAGTAAATAATGCAAAATAATGAAGGGCTTTCAGACAGTGTTTGGTTTATAAATGTTTGCAGTCTGCTAGTCTTTACGAACCCCTAATTTGGATGCTCTTAAATTGTGACTCTTGTAACTGGGAGTCGGTAACACTTAATTTCACTATTCCTTTTTTAGTGTATCTGTATGTACCAATATTTAATATTATGTACTTACACTGTGCATACCTAACACTAACCCTAATCCTAACCCGATGTTACAGTGTAAGTACATAATGTTACATATTGTTACACACTTTGTTACACTGTATCTAACTGATGTAACAAGGACAGTAAAAGTATAACCAGGGAGTCAAGGGACTAGGTCTCCTAAAGAAATCAACTGTGTGTGAATAAAGGTTACGGTTGTAATATGATTGCTTTTATGCTCTTCTCATAACACACACAAAACAAATGTAATAGCTTTGAGTACCTACAACTAGCTTTTTTTATGTTAAAATCCATAAGAAATGAGCTTTTGTTAAAAAAATTCCCTCAATGCCAACTGTACTCCATAAGACTGTCATTCTTATCAGTTATCCAGTGACATAGTTTGAATTGGCAACAGTGCAGAATTGACACGTTGGATAGTCTCCAGTAATTTTCCTCTCCGTGCTCCCAGTCAAGTTGTGGGGTACAGCACACAGCATGCAGCTAATCTTCACATAATTCCTCAAATGATGTGAAAATTTAGAATGCACATCTAATGGGCTTTTCATTTAGTCACTCTCCAAAGAGGTTTTGAGATAACTGCTAAGGGGTTGAATGGCTCTTCGATTAATGAGTGTAGTTTTTAAGCTAACATGCAAATATTTCAAGTGTCAGTGGTCGCACCTCCCATGGAGATTTTTCTCCAGATTTAAGTTAAAACAGCAACGTATGTGTTCATCTCCGAATGTGTAGCTTGATTTATCAGTCTCTTGTGCTTGAAATACAACAGACTGGCAATGGTCAGCGGTATCTGCTGTTGGCACTACGTACAATCATTACATCCTTATGATGAAGCCATTTTAATTTTACGAGTACCGTTGGCTTTGTTCCAGATGGTTTCAGATGGTAACCAGATGTCTTGAAGCACTTCCAAAGATATCTCTACCTTTCATTTCAAAATCTTGTCATGATCAAAACTCCTCTGACAAGCCAGTCTCGAAACACTTGTAGGACTGCTTGTAGAGCCAACATGTCAATATATATCCCTTCACTTAAGTGCAAGCCTTAATATCCTATCACTGCAATTTTAATCCATGTGGTGTGTGTTTTTTTTTTTTTTAAAAAGGGGGATTCTGGCTTCATGTTTATAAGGCAATATGGACAACAGTTTGTGTCCTCCTCATTAAGCAATGTGCAAAGCCGAATCTAAAAGCATGACAATTTAGCGGCGGGAGTAAACATGGCAGATTTGCTTGGCAGAGGCGTTTTGTGTATTAGCAAAGGGGTCCAGAGAGCACGGAGAAGCATTGAAATATTTATGGGAGTTTGATTTGGATCACTCCCCGCGGATCGGGCATTGAAAACATGCAATCCGTGGATAGCCAAAGGCAAAGTGGAGAGGAGGTCAAGCCCACAGGTTTTTCTTACATGAAAACAACAAGTCCACCGAGGAAGAGGATGAGGAGGAGGAGGATGAGGAGGAGGAGGAGGAGGAGGAGGAGGTTGGGGGCAAGAAAGAGGAAATGCTATACATGTGCCGCACCTGAGAGAAGGGCTTTGACTTCGGAATATTATGCCCGCCCCAAGATCCACCTCACCTCACCCCACCCTCCATACGCCCATACACACACACACACACACACACACACACACACACACACACACACACACACACACACACACACACACACACACACACACACACACACACACACACACACACACATACACATACACATACACCCCACCCCATTCCCATCTCGCTTTCTTGTTTTTTTTTATTGTCATAGTTGTTGTTGTTTCAGACATCCTCTCTCATTTTCCTGGGATCAAAAATCCATTTCGGATCATCCATTCAATATTAAATTTGGCAGGCACTTGTAGACACAACAAAGTCAATTTGCTGCTGTGATTTTTGAAACCTTTCATTGTACTATCTGTGGCTAACTTCAAAGCGTGGGCACGTTATTTTTCACACTTTAGCAAAATAGAAAAGGATTGCCTTGTCGAGATATTGAGAATGATCTGTTGTTCGTTTTCGCGATGCCTTGTGTATATACCTCAGCAGAGAACAGCTTAAAATGTCTCAAATCTCAAACATATGAAAAAGATGATGCTGTCGTGCTGTGGTTCAGACAGGATGGGCCAGACTCTGTCTTTTCTGAATATAACAGTAAGGGGGGAACTGGGGATGAGGGCTTTTATAGAGGAGGCCTGAATCTCAGTCAGAAATCATGCTAACAACACAACAGCCAACTAACCATCGTTCAGGACCAGACACAATCGATAGGCCATCAGACAACAGGTCACAGACCTTAGGATCAGGGTCAAAGGGCCGTTTTATTTGCAGCAGCGGGGTCTGTGTGTGTGTGTGTGTGTGTGTGTGGGTGGGTGGGTGTGTGTGTAAGGGGGGTTGGGGGTTGTATTCCCATGGATTGGATAGGGGGTTGGGAAAACTGTGATCTGTTAGTAAACAGATGCTGACTCAGAAGTCCCACAGACATTTACATGTGATCTGGATCAGAATATGTTCATGATGCTTATACTACATGCATATCAGAACATCGAGTAAGCTGCAATACTATTGGTTGCTAAAAAGGCACATACTGTAGCTTTCACTACTGGTAAAAAAGATATTAGGACAGTTACATTTAAGAGTGGCTATTGTCAGCCATAGCTACACCTATACAGAACCATGCCAGAAAACTCAGATGTGGTAACAACACATGATCTCCCAACAACTGAAATCGTATCTCCACACTCTGACCCATCCCAAAGGACACATCTTACCCACTTGAGCCCAGAAGGGCAGTGACCCCCCCAACACTGACCCAGTAACAATGCCCAATGCACTGTGAAACAGCACACACTCTGATCTGACAACACACAACTGTTATAAACTTAGACATGCTACAATACATTAGTTAGGTCTATTTAAAAAACAGCTTTAAGTCTATAAAATGTGTGTTCCTACCCTTCACTCTAATGATGATGCTAGTTTGTCAGTGCTAGTTTGTCACAGGCTAGCTGACTTTTTTTTACTCAAAAGTTGGTGAAAGTAGACCCTTTAATCATTTTATTGTAAACAGTTAACAGCTTAACAAATGTGACGGTTGAGGGTCACCTGCAAACTTTGATCACTTTTTTCACACCACTAGACATTCTGGGGTCTATAACAGTATAACAAGGTCAAATAATAAAATATTTCATTTCAAAGTAAAGGTTATATCAAAGTGAGTGAATAGTTAGTTAGCGTTTTGGTGACATTTCCCGCCCCTTCAGTAGGTAGTTACATATTTCTTATTCTCTCATTATAATATTAGACTATTTAGAAAGAAAAATAATGTAAATGAAATACCGCTTAATTAGTTTTAGCAGCTAACATGGTTAACAGCTCAAAACATGCAGAAGGGTAAGCACCATTCCTACCTCAGGAAGGCAGGTCGGCTGCAATAACAGGAAGATCTTTAGACTAATATCAGACAGCAGTACCACTCTCATATGCAATAAATGTGCAACAGTTGTAAAGAGAAAAAATACCTCCTGCACAGGAAATTAAACTACCGATCATACTGTGCACTTGGTGTTCGAGCTCATGTTCTGTAAAAGGTTTTCCCCAACATGATGACCAAAAAAAAAAAAACATCAAGAGATACTTTCACTTAGAAATATTTGTTGCTCTCATGATTCACAGTTCTGCAACAGATATTTTTTTCAAGTACTGGTGAAGATGATCATGATGATGACAGGTTTGTTCACAGGACTCACACCACGTCATCTCCCTGTTAGGAGCTTGAAGCGCACACACACAGACACACAGACACACAGACACACACACAGACATACACACACAGACACACACACACACACACACACACACACGCACACAGGCTCAGGTCTAGCATTAGCAGGGCATTAGGCAAATGTTCCCAGAGGTGTTGGCTGGGGAGAGGTCTCCATCAGGTGGCCTGTTATAGGACATTAGAAGCAAAACATGTTCTCATTTTTCCCAACCAACCATAACCTGGCAGCACCGGGCTTTTGTGACTCGCTGTGTGGAGCTCCACGCCAGGTGTCAGCGAGCAGATGAGTCTTCTGAGCAGCAGCAGCAGTAGCAGCAGAAGATCCTCCTTGAAAGTGACGTTAGATGCGGGAGATCTACAACCCCTCCCGATCCATTACTCTGGCATGATGCCTTGTTTCGAGCTGAGGAGGGGCATTCCATCATCAGATTCACGCAGTGATGGAACATGCTTCCCACCCCCCCCCCACACACACACACACACACACAAACCCCCCCAACCCCACAACACATTCCCAATCCGTTTCTTCCCCACCATTCTCCCCACCACCACCACACATCACACACACACACACACAAACACACTTACACACACACACTTACACACACACACATCTCTCTCTCTCACACACACACACACACACACACACACACACACACACATACACCCACTACTCTGGAGCGTTGCGGTGAAATATGTGCAGCCTCTCATTTAAATTAGCAGGCCCTGAAGCATGAAGAGCACCACAGGTACCCCGCACTAATGCGGCGGCCGACTGCAGCCCTGGCCTCTGTGTGGCGGAGCTCCGACGGCTCCGACGGCACCGACCCACGGCCACTCGGCTGTAACATATTAAAAAGCAGAAGAAATATATTACCTTGCCCATGATGAGTTATGAGTTATGTTCCTAGAGCAATGATGCTCATTGTGAGAGCATTTCATGGTCTTTTGTCGGGTGCATGTGTGCGTGTATGTGTACGTGTATGTGTATGTGTGTGTGTGTATGGGTGTGGGGTGTCGAAATGTAGATCTTTTTGTGAGATTTTTCTTTTGACTAATTCAAGCAATAACGTGGAATGATTCAAGGAGACAGAGTATGATAAAGGGCGAGGGGCTTTGAAGTGTGAAAGTAACAGGGTTTAATTGTAACACAACATTTTGTTTGGAAATAATGACTCACCAAAGCTACCAGAGACATTGTCATCAATATTTGTCTCATCAGTAGGTATGTCACTCCTCCAATCCAATATAGCGGTGCCTTAGCTGTGGTTTTCGAAAAGCCATTAGCCATTTAATTCTAGAGGGCTAACAGGAATGTGTCTCGATAGACGTTCAGACGTGTACCAACAACAACGGCCCATTTTTCTTTTCTCACACAAATATAACAACTGAGGCAGTGTAACATCTGCAAATCAACGGCAAAGCTTCTCATTTAGAGCCCGGCAGACTTTTCAGTTAGTTATGACTACGAGCCAGGTGCAAGCAAATAAGTTCTAATGCTGTGATTAAGTTACTCTGGTAAACAAAAGGGGGGAGAAAAATCCATAAGAGCGTAATGAGCTGAAGCCTTTGCAAGAGAGTAAATATTGGCTCAGTTAATAAATCTAATCCAATGTCCAATTCAATAAGGAGCCGTACTGATATTCTATTCTTCTCATTGTAACCTCATTGTTCCTCACTGTTAGGAGTTGAATAAATATCAGGAAATGGTTTCTGTCAAGTAAGTACACATAATTTATTGTACATATTTTATAAAATTCAGCATGAAAGTCCATTAATCTACTCACAGAATGAGTATCCGGTACATAGGATTTCTCTTTGATTTCTAAAAAATACATCAACATGATAGAGAAAAGTTTTTGTTTTGTTTTGTTTTTTCTTGTAATATCAATGTAATAGCAAACACACCTAAGGAATTCAGTTGCAAGCAGTGATGAGGGGGCCAAGCAACCCCACTAGGTTGGAGTTTCCATAGAAACGGCATGTAATTACTGCACTTTGAAACAGCTTTCATGTCAACTGACCATGTATTAGCCAAGATATGAGCTTACTTACTCCTATTCGTAGCCTTCATCATGAAATTGATCAGGCTTTAACAGGTAATTTGTGTTTAAGAAAAGATAACTGATAACTGTTGTAAGGCCTGCATATTACGAGAGAATGTGTTAAATACTGGACTGTAAAGAATTTACTTTCATTTATTTCCAATATGGTGACCCCATCAATACGGCTGACATGATGAGTTATCATACCCTGTCTTTGAGATCTCCCAAGATATCAACAGGTGTAACAAGCACTTTTGTAACACTATAAATGTTATCAAGGAAAATGTGTATTTACATATTACAACAGCACCCTTGAGTCAAATAATCCTTCTTGCTTTGTATCACCTCCAGGCTTTGGAGTCCATTTAGCGCATTTGGTGAAAATGCTTCAGCTACTGTTGTAGTTTGGTGAAGGATTTTTAAAGTTTCTGATAATATCATAGCAGTCACAACAAGTAAGTTGACAAACCAAGATTCCATATCTCTTCAGTGCATGTAGCATATTTGTGTATTCAAAGCACATTCCCCCAGTGGTTTGCCTTTTTCAGATTGATATAGTTGTTTTCTGAATTTGTTTGTGATTTGTTTATGTGTATTGTTGTAGGTTGCACTTGTCAGACCAGGGAATCAAATGTACATTTGCACAGATATTATGCAAAGCATGTTTCCAGTCAGGAATTCGTATTCGATTGGTCAAAATGTGCATTAACATGTTAAATGGAAGTTATGCTAATGGCTAAGCTCTGTGCCACTCGGCTGTTCAAAATACACCAGTGAGCTTTCTTTTTTTTTATTTGCTTGCTGTTTTTGTCGACAAAAGTTGATGACGTAAATTGTTCTTTAAAAAAAAAAGAAATGATGGTATACATACAGCATTTTTTAGCTTGCCTGTTTTCATTCACTTTCTCTGGGCTAAGTTTCTACTGAGATGCTTACCACCTGAGGATGTTTTAATGCACTTCCCTCTTAATTGGGCAAGGGGAAATTGCTGTGTCATGTGATCCTCCTACAGGTGCAGCTGCAGAGGCCCATGTCGCAATACAGTAAGCGGAAGCAGATGTGCCAGTGATCACTGTAAGTACCACAGGCTTCAAGATAAGACCTCATGTACACATAGTCTCTCCCTCTCTCTCTCTGTCTCTCTGTCTGTCTGTCTGTCTGTCTCTCTCTCTTTCTCTGTCTCTCTGTATCTCTGTCTCTCTCTCTCTCTCTCTCTCTGTCTCTCTCTGTGCCAAGATATTGTGGTAATTGTTGAAGGCTGCTCAGCAGTCACAATGCTTTACTGTAATCAAAGAACTAACAAAAGACTTCTTTCATTTTCTGTCTGGTTTTTGTGCGCATTATTATACGTTTCCATTTCACTCCAATGTCTAAGAGTCAGGGGCTCCAGTGCAGTTATTTTGTATTGAACAAGATGCCGGTGATCAAAGTCACTGGAGTCTTTTTGATTCCACAGAATGGCCAGCCCTCCTTCTGTGTTTTTTTTTCTTTTTTTAACATCGCAGGAATCTTTAAAAAGACAAAAAAGCTTCCTGTGCATTCCTCCTCGAACATAACTCCCACATCACCTTTGCAAGGAGGTTTGCTCTGTCAGTTTGGAAAAGCTCTTGCATTTTAATGTGGAAGCAGACTGAGCTTATTTTTTTATGAGGACCATACAGACCTTTGACATGTCAGAGGCTGAAGAAAGATCTTCTCCACTGATGAACACCAGCAGTTCACCACACGTCTTGTAATTCTGAAGCAATATCACGAGTGCATTATTTAATGCAAGGGCTGAGGGTGATATCACTTTAGAATTCACAAAATCTGAAGGTTCTTGTTAGCTTTACGTAGGATACATCTCCATTCTCTCTTCTGCATGAGCAAGGGCATTGCAATGCACATGGCAAGCTTACTCTCTCCTACTGAAATTAATGACTATCCAATTTTCTGTCTACTCAAATTGAAACTGAAAATGTCACTTTTTAAACTTCAACTGCAAGGAATCAAAGTTTGAAACATCAGTGTCAGGTTGTGTTATCTCCCATTTAGCTTCTTTCATTTGTGGCTAGCCAACCTGTATCCAGCTGTCACTTTGTTGAGTGAGTTTGTGAGAAGGACTAACAACAGTTGGTGAGGTCTGTGGTTGGTGGAGAACACCTGGGAAGCTTCCCTACACATTTAATCAAAGGATTTTACGGAAGATAAGGACCCTGACCACTAAAGCCTCTTCCTCCGGAGCCAGGCCACCGTCGCCACCGCTGCCGCCGCTGTCATCTCCACCTCATTTCTTTCGCTCTCTCTCTGTCTTTCCTCCACTCCGCCTGTTGTCGAAGGTGCAAATCCATTGTTGGAATTATGGCGAGTGGTTCAATAATTCAGATTAGTGCTCATGTATATTAATGTGCTACATCTGTGCAAACAACGTGTCAAGCAGAGAGTTTATTGTAATTGCCTGAGCAAACAAAAACGGAAAGAAGCAATTTCCCGTCACAATGCGCTATGACAAGTAATGAGGCTGTTGGCATTCCTCTGGAGTCACCAGTCTTCACTCCCCTCTTTCATCTCTCCCTGCGTTGTGGTGGGTGATGGATATTTCTTATATAAGGGAGCGAAGGTGCTGGAGAGTGCAGCTCGCCACTAGGGGAAGGTTAGTGATTAAAGATAATCATCATTTTCCTTTTTCTGCTAGATCTTATTCGCTTTTCCTTCAACACTGCTTATTTCTACTCACGCAGGTGTGTGTGGAGCCATTTTTTTTGTGTGCCATTGTATGCCATGTTCGTAACCGCCTAGCTGGGAGAGTGAATAAGTGAGAGAGAGAGAGAGAGAGAGAGAGAGAGAGAGAGAAAGAGAGAGAGAGCACTGTCATTACCATTACATTTCACCCTATTAAGATAACAAAAAAATTTACAAAAAGGGACAATGAGGAGGGAAGTGTTATCAGATCAAAACTGACATCAGAATGGCAGACAGAGCCATCATGAATGAAAGAGGGTCTTGTATTAGTGTGGCCCCTGAATTAATCATTATTTTCTAATTGAATTCCAGTGCTAAATATTTAATTGAATTACAGCTTTGGGGGAGTTATTGAATTCAGCCTCCATTTGTACAGAAATGGACCCTCTTAACGCTTTTTTTTCCAAACTGGCCTGTTTCAACATACATTCTGATATCGTTTCAAATGTGATCACAGGCCCTGCTTTAATTGGGGATGAGCTGCATCGGACAGGCACAGGCTGCATGCTTAAAACCCTGTCATCACCACTCCCAGAGTGCCTGAAAAATATGCATGGGAATGCATACATCAACCCCTATATTGGTCTAGTGAGTCATTCATTCCCTCTGTCTTCCAAGTGGCTATAGTCTTTCTGCTTTTGCTCTGTGTCTCACCAAGGCCCAATCCAACATGTCTACTCATTCCCTATGTGGTGCACTATGCAGGGAACAAAACTATCCTAACTTATATCCTATGTCATGCACTACATAGTGAACAAGTGAACATTTTGGACATTGTCCAACTGTGTAGACCAGCATGAGCTCTATGGTGGCCCTCAAGGTTCCAGATGAGATTCTTCAAACTCTTTGAGGTGGCAACCCACGATGTTGCATCCTACTGACAAAGCCAGGATAATGTATGATTGTCATCTTGTATTAGACTTAAGAATATATGCTGAAGAACTGTGAGTAGCAGTTGCCAAATTTGGCACAAAAATGTATTGGACTAGAACTACATACTGCATCTTTTAAACATTTACTGTACATTGTTAGCCACTGTTTGGCCAAACTTCTTAGTTTTAAAAAGGCGTTTGTGGGAATGCATATAAATTGAACTGTTCATAAATTCAACTTGTAATGCAATCACACTGTGATTGCAGATAATCATTCTAGATTTCTTCCTATTATAAACATTAATTAATAGTGTCTAAACACAAGGTTCTTGAAATTTAGCTGCTGATGCTATTTATTATTATCATTAGTAATGTATTGTTAACAACAAGAAGAAGCATACAAGCCTACAACAACAACAACAACAACAATAATAATGGTAATAGTAATAAAAATGACCAGCACTGTGGTGGTGGAACAATGTAATTTGGGAAATCATGTGGACTTTGTTTACATCCTTCCTCACTTCATCAGCTGAGCACTATATATCTCTGAGACAAGACAATGCTTCTTCAGCAGCAGCCAGTTGCCTGGAGAGCAGCAGAGTTTAAGTGAACAGACCCTTGCTGTTTATGAGCCTCCTGCTCCCTGCCTTCCCTGCCTACGATAAAGTGCTTGTGCGGCAGTGCTTGATGGCTCCGGATTAGAGCCGCGGCATATGATTGATAGATTTATTTGTCGCTCCTGTCTGAACACAGCCGTCTTATATACAGCCGAGAGCCCGATGCCATTAATCAGTGGATGTGTAACACACTTTTTTATTTGCATATCAGGAGTCAGTAAGCAGTGACATTTGACACTGATGTTGCTGTGAATGGGTGCGTGTTGGTGAGCCGCTTATCTAAACACAGCATACTGTAACTGGGGGTTGTATTAATTCAGGTTCATGTCCCATGGAGGATAAGTAGACCGTTCATAAAATTGATATATATATATTTTTTTTTCATTGTTGTTGTAATTGTCTGTTGGATAACATAGGCATGCACATGTTGGATAACAGAGGCATACACATTGTCTGTATGCTTTAAGACACATGCAGACACAGACACAGACACACACACACACACACACACACACACACACGCACGCACACACACACACACACACACACACACACACAGACACATGCAGTGCACACAGTATGCACAGTAGTGTACACCAGTAAATCATGCTGATCATAAAAGTCAGAAAATATGGACAAAGTCAGAAGCAACGACAGTTTTACGTTAGCAATGTTTAAGCCACTTAATGTGGCACACAATGGGGATTTGGGTGTCGGTAGCGGCGTTACCTTGTTGTCATGCTTTCCCAAAAACATGACCTGATTGGTAGACGTTTTTTTTTCACAGTCATCACCTCACTAAAGGTGTGTGATTATCTTTGCATAAATGCCCACCTTGTCATTATTTATTGCTTAATTAGCATTGTGTTTAATTAAATTTACATTAATCAAGGAGACAGGGGTGGTGCTAGGGGAGCACTTTACACATGTTAAATATACTGTACTTTATTATCCCAGTAAAAGCAAATCACATTCATCACTGTAATTAACTGATTAAATTTGGTGTCTGATAAGGACAGGCTCTTTGTCAGGCTTTAGCTGTGAGCTTCAGCTCTTTGCTGATGAACTGCATCCATGCGGCAAGAGAGGTGTGAGTCGAGAGTGACGTCTCGCATAAAGCTTAAAGGGGTACTTTCGTTTCGTTTCGTTACGGCCTTCGATGACCAACAATTTTTTTACCGTCTCTCTCTCTACATACTAAAGTGTGTGAGGAGTAAAGGCACTCCTTCTTCAAGGTTTCTAATGAATATGTAATTGAATGTCAGAGAAAATATTAAAGGTAATACCACATAGATGCACACGCACACACACACACACACACACACACACACACACACACATGTGAGGTGTTCACTGGTCTGTAGGGGCTTCTTGACTGTCTGTAATTACACTGCCATCAATAAAAGTCTCTCATGTGGAGGGGGTAGGTCAGTCCCAATGGGGAATCCACCCTCCCACACACACACATACACACACACACACACACACACACACACACACACACATACACACACACACACGTCCTTGGTGTCTCAAGTCCCTATGGTCTGTGCACACACACCCCAGCATCCCAAGAGGCTCAGACTAGAGTGGAGTTGGGAGCTATCAGGGAATTTCACGCTAAGAGTAAGAAAGTGTACACAGAAAAGCTTGCAAAAGGCAAAAACAGTCATAAACCCTGATAACACTAACAGCCCTTTTCTTGCTCTGACTTGTAAGTGGGCACGGATAGCCTTTCTTTATGTTGCAAATTTGCATTAGGCAAGCTTATTTTCCAGTATAACATTTAATATAGCAATTTTTACAATTACAGTATAGGGCATTTCGCTTTATAACACTGAACGATTTCAATTCATTCACTGATGCACAATGACAAGTCCTTCACGAGAAAAAGCTCTGTTCATGATCACTTGAAGAAAAACTGAAATGCTGTGAAAGATATGTGACACACTGAAATAGAACAAATTGTACAAACTGTGTTTACAGTTCTATGCTCTATGTTCACTGATACTTGATGTGGCATGAAATTTGATGACCTGACTGTATTGCTTTGGCAGGCCACCAACTACAGTGTCTGGCCATAAACCCTCAGATGCTGTAAAGCAATGAACATGAGCTACCTCACCGCAGAGGCACCGTGGCAGATGACAGCTAGGAGAGTATGTTTACATAGTTTATATGAACATATTTACAGTATAAACCCTTACATGTACTATTTGTACATACGTACAGTATGATAAAATAAGTAACAACATAAAAACCAACATTGTTACAAATGCCATAAATTGGCGTAAGGCAGTAAAGACGGACTGTAGTTTTTTTTTCCTACTTGATGATTACAATTTCATAGTAACACAGTTGTTGTTCTAGTTGCTAATTTGCTAGCTACTGTAAATTGCTGGTCACTGCTACTCTGTATGTTCCTTTCCACAGCACACTGATGTTCTCGATGCATTATCTTATATCTGAATCACAGTCTGACTCAGCTCCTGTACCAAATACAATTTAATTTTTTTTTTTCCCCAAAACTACACCAAGGGACATGTGGGGTGAGGGATAGGCAGGGGGAAAAAGTACTGATTATAATGATGTACTAGTTGTTTGGATCTCTCTATGGGCAGCAATGTCTTTTTTTGAAACATGTTTTTTTTTCTCCCCTACATCTCTTTTTCCCTCCTTTTGGATGGCGGCGAGGGTTAAAAATGTCAGGTTGATAGCTTAAATGTGATCTGATGTTCAAAGTATACCCTGTCATCTTTAGTGCTCTGAGTGTAATTGGACCTACTGCCAGTTTCCCTTTCCATTTTCAGAGCCTGTGGCAATTACAGAAATACAATGAGCCTTGCGTTTTCTCGCAGGGTGTAGAATGTATATACTAATTCGCAATAAAGTGCTACAGCTGTCAGTGCATTTTCTGCTCTGTTACTTCAATAAATTGGAACTCGGAGCAAACGGGGGGGGGGGGGTAGAAAAAAATGGAATATTGCATTATAGACTTCCTCCATTGGATGAACTTCTTCTGCAAATTTGAACAATTCTATTTTCTCAGATGAGAATGAGCGGGTTGTCTTTTTTTTTCATGGACAGGACAAATATGCATGTCCGAGGTGAAGCTGCTCGCGAGCTCTGAGCTCATGGATTTCCATTTTATGAAAAAATAATAGGTAAAGAAAACATGGCTATTTATTGTGTAACACGGTATTAAAGGTGGTTGATTGTAGTATTTAAGTACTATGAAAATAAGCACCATGTTCATAATTTGATATTAAAATGTAGGGAATGTTAAATGGGTCATGCACTGTCTATTCCGAGTCTATCTTGTGAGAATGTGTACGAGTGTATGCAGTATGTGTCTGTGTAAGGGTGAGTGTGTGGGTAAACGTATGTTTGTGTGTGTGTGTGTGTGTGTGGGGGGGGCGTGTTGGATTGGAGAAAAAGTATGTACACTCGTCTGTGTACGTGTGTGTGTATGTGTGTGTGTGTGTGTGTGTTGGGGGGGGGTCGTGTTGGATTGGAGGAAAAGTATGTACGCAGTATGTGTGTGAGCACTGTGGTGCTCCTATCTGGACTGCTTAGATCACGCTCTTTATTGTATGGTAACACTGATTATTGGGTGCAGCTTCAGGGTCAGACCTCCTTACAGATCATTAGCCTTCCTCCTCTCTAATTCTCTCTGTCTCTTTTCACTTTCTCTCCTCAACGGTCTTGGCTGACACTGTCACTCACTCCAAGCATCTCCTTCTTTCTCTTCTCTCTCTCTCTCGTGCTTTCTTTCTCTTCTCTCTCTCTCTCTCCCTGCTGTCAGCACCCACTTTCCTTGGAAGGTCAGGTGCTGTTCCAAATCTCCCTAGAAGCTTCCAGAAGCAGCAGCCTCTGTAGCGTTTAATGATGGCGCCGCATAATTCAAGAATCTGGAGGGTGTGGATAAGAGGGAGGAGGAGAAAGAGGGGAGGGAGGGCAAGACAGAAGGAGGGATGAGACTCCAAACAGCCAGTCAGATACTGGAGAAGAGTGGCATAGTGTGGTGTTAACAGCTGACCATGCCATTAGCAAGAAGAGAAAGGGGAAGAGAGAGAAAGAGGGAGGGGGAGAAAGGGGGAGAGAGAGTGAGAGAAAGAAAGAGACAGAAAGAAAGGGAGAGAAAAAGAGAGAAAGGGAGACATGGTCCTTGTTAGAGATCATTTATTAACCAAGATCATCTTTTAGTTTGCCGTAGGGTAATGACTAATGTCAATGGCAAATTTCACAGTTGTCTAGAGAAATGAATTTAAATTGCTGTAGAAAAAGACCCTTTGGCTTACACTACATGGTATTTTACCAGCACTGGTGAACTAAGTGTAAAGCAACAAAGACATGCAGTCTAAAAATGGTGACCCTTTTCTTTTTTTGTTATCATTAGGGGAGCATGTAGAATTGTTACAGTGATGGCTAATGTATGCAATAGACATTCATTCAATATCACAGAGAAAAATCGCCTTGACTTGAAATTCGAGTAAAGCCTCAGTGTATGATACTAGTGCTTTAAACCTATGTTTTATGAGCCATCAACTTATTCTAACAATCTGATATATTTATTTACTTATTTACTTAAATTATTGACACATTTCTAGATGTATAACTTGAGATTCAGTCTGTATATGTGTACACATATGTGTAAGTACGAATGAGAGCGGGAGCGAGAAAAAGACTGAAGGGACACAGAATCAAAGATTAAGACTCTGAAGTATGCTATAATCCAGTCATTGAGGGCTGGCAGTGTGTGCGGGGAGAATAGAGTGTGACACAAAGGCCCCCCATCGCCACAGACTCACGCCATCGCCGCTGCTCCTGACGGCTCCACAAAGACC
>CM059275.1:6936569-6979069 GCA_030347295.1 Setipinna tenuifilis | reverse complement strand
AATGTGTGTGTGTGTGTGTGTGTGTGTGTGTGTGTGTGTGTGTGTGTGTGTGTGTGTGTGAGCATGTGTGTGTGTGTGTGTGTGTGTGGGTGTGGTATGTGTGCATGTATGTGTGTGTGTGTGTGTGTGTGTGTGTTTGTGTGTGTGTGTGCGTGCGTGTGTGAGAGTATGTGTAAGTGCATGTTAAAGTGTGGGGGGGGTCACTGGACATACATTGCTGAGGTCGGCACACACCCCCATCATGGCATATTACCACTCTAATACAGCCTGATTACACCCCCCAGCCCCCCTCTCTGCTGTCTCTGCATGGCTGTCAAAGTAAGTGTATACATGCAGCCTTTTGTGTGTGTGTGTGTGTGTGTGTGTGTGTGTGTGTGTGTGTGTGTGTGTGTGTGAGAGAGAGAGAGAGAGAGAGAGAGAGAGAGAAAGAGAGAGAGAAAGAGAGAGAAAGAGAAAAAACGAGAGAATGCAATCGAATAAGTATGAGAGACTGTTTCCAAATGCAAAATAATACAGTCTGTTGAATAAAACAAAAGGAACGGGAACATTTTGGAAATCGCTTGCACAGTGCAGAAAAAGGTACATTTTTATTCCATAGTATATGAATATTACACAACCTGTAATACCACAATGCATCTTTTTACCAGAGGAATTATACACGTTTTTTTTTTGGTTTTTATCCACAATACAAAATATACTAACCCCCCAGACAACTTCTCTTTGTTAAATGTATTTCCCCTCTGCGGAGAAATTGCCTGGCGGCCCCCTCCTGTTCAGTGGCAGAGTGAATATCATGACAAATCACCATAAACAGGCAAAAACATGCAAATGCAGCCGGGAGACAAATGTCCAACCTTGTGTTTAGCGAGGAGGTAAGGTCATAGTCAGCTCTATCTATCACCCTCCTAATCAGCTCAACACACACCGACGCACAGCTCAGCCACCACTGCATAGATAAGGCCACTGAAGAGAGAGAGAGAGAAAGAGAGAAAGAGAAACAAACAAAACTAAAATAAACTGAAATAAAACTGATAAAAGATTCACCCGGTAAACACTTTCCTTTCGCACATACTATTTGTTTCATGCTTGTTTTTGGTTCTCAGGATATTATTTCATAGAGGTTCAAAAACCTCAAAAGAATGATTGTTTTGAATATGTAAGACACTGTGTGGTCTCTAAAGTGTGGCTTCACTGGAAAAAAAGGTTATAAAAAAGTAAATATAAAACATACATTAGAAATAAAAAAAATAAAAATACACCTGTGTTCACTCCATTAAGAGGGGGCAAACCAAATGAGTCTCCCACTAGCGTACATTACCTCCCCGTAATTCATGCTTAAAATGCAACAAAATAAGGTGAATCTCAGAATCTGTGGTTCCGTAATGCGTAATGCACTGGAGTTTCCAGGCTTGATGTTGCAGTGTAGTGCAGTGTAGTGTAGTATCGCGATCTGATAATTCATGCGCATCTGGCAGTGACAACACAATCCCCTTGCAGGCAATCTGATATTTACTTTAGCACCTGAGCAAGCGTTGATGGTGCCGAATAACAGACCTATGTGTTATGAAAGAGCGGGGGATTCGCTTTTGATGTTGCCAGTGCAGGTGTCAATGAAATTCCGCCAAAACCTGATGGGGAGGGAGGCAGAGAAGAAGTGTGAAATATTGGTTTTATTTATCCCAGGGTCTATTTGTTAGGATATTTTTTATTTCATTTACTTTAACACTGATACCTGTGCAGTCATGCTGCACTACATTTTCTGCTGAACATACAACAACTACAATTATACATAATCACTGTGATGGCTAACTTCAATCTGTAGCTACTGTAAGGTCTCGGAAATAGCAGTTATCTATTCATAGTGAAATGTGATAGCAAGTCAAACCATTTGAAGGTTAATGTACGTATAAAGCTAGAGGTATTCTGAAGCAGAGACAACGTCAATATTGACAAACAACATCACACAGAAATATTCATACAAGGAACTATGGGAAGGCTTCATTCATACACTATCTACCCTTGTATTCTCTTTTATTAGTTAAATTTGTGATATAATTTATTGACTTGTTTTGACACTACCGGCTGTGTTGCTCCCTAAGCAGAGATGAGACTCGCTTGCCTTGCTGCATCATCACCCACTTATGTGCGATATTGTGTTAGTTGCAATGAAACCTACTCAGGAGCAGACAGTAAAGGGAACTTTGCTGTCGTTCGCTAGTTTGCCCATAGGTGTGCTTACTGTCTGAAAGCAGCATGTTTGGCTTGGTAGCGGGGCCATGGTCCTGGTCCATGAACGGCTTTAGCGTAGCTCGCTGGAGAGTAATGTCTGCCTGCACTCTCTGTGTTTGTAAGGGGAATGAGAGTGTAGAGACACTAGTGAAAGAGGGGAGTGAAGGGGAGGTGGAGGGAAAACTTTGCAATGCCTGTGCGCATGACATGTGAAACAGCAGGTGGGTTTAAATCACCTGGAAGGTGTTGGACAGGTGAGCTTAATTGCTGTCAATCATCCCTATGAGCTCCTCCCAAACTTTGTTTAAAAATCAACATTACGTCTTGTATTGAGGTCTTCCAAAAAAAAAAACCACTGTAGCTATATTAAGTTGATTTTTATCTTTTTCTCCCAACTAGGTGTTCAGAGAAACATTTCAAAATTTAATAAGATCTGGCTTTGGGTAACACTTTATTTGGATGATCCCACGGATGGTACTATAGATCGTCTACCATGAGACCATAAGTAAACTGTATGTTGAAACTCTGTGTGTTGTTAAAGTTAGGGTTAGGGGTTGCGTTTCGTGCATTTGCGTTTTTAATAAGTCAGTAAACAATAAACAGAATAATACAGAATTTTAACAAACCATCTGTGATGTTTCTGTTGGAGGACTATCAAAAAAACGTGTTACATGACTTGGTCTTGTGTTTTTTATTTACTCTTTCAATAAAAGTTTAACTTACAATCTCAAAATAGTCTTGAACTGTTTTTTTCTTCTTAAGGTGGTGTTAGGGAAAACAGATCAGATATGAATCTGATTAAGATCTTATTTATTCTTTGGAGACAAAGACAAAACTGTTGTAAGAAGAACTACTTTCCTCTGAGGAGAGGGGTGGGGGTGGTTGGTAGTTGGGAAATTGAAAAAGATGTGCCGGACTGGAACATTTATGGCTGCTGAGTATCAGTGCACTATACATGTGAAACGATGGGCTGTGTTGCCAAGGCCTTCTTCATCCTTGCTCACATAAGCTGGTAGCAGACATCCTGATTTTTTTCATTCTTTTATAAGCAGAACGCGACTGGGCACACCAAACCTACCGACAACGTTGGATGTGATTTTGAGTCGGTTGTAAGCACAGAGATGAAGACTGGGTGAAATTACAACGAACTTCCATGTTACAGTCACAATCATGACAAACATCTTTGATTTAATCAGAATTGCATCAACAATGGAAGCAATCATTTCAGCATTTCAGATTCAAATTGGTCTCCCAGCAAACATGACGGCTGATGTTGTGAGCACCCCAAGTGTCCCCCAGACTGCCTCCGGCGACCTCGGACCTCCTGCGACTGTCCACGGTGTTCCATCGTATCACAATCGGGGTTAAAATTCGGGAGGTCTGTTCCTACTGTAGCTTAAGTAAAAGCTAACCTCAGCGACTTTTTCCATGAGTGTGCACACCTCCTTGAAGAGAGAGAGGGTGAGATGTTGAAAGATGAAAAGAGAGGTGGAGTAGTGAGAGAGAGAGAGAGAGAGAGAGAGAGAGAGAGAGAGAGAGAGAAAGAGAGGGAGAGGTGGAATGAAGGAGTGGAGTCCTCAACATTCACACTAATGAATATACTAATGACATCCTGATCCATTAATGCTTCGAAAAACTTTCTCTCTCTCTCTTCTCTCGTTCATCACCTTGTATTTTCCTATTTTGACATTGGCCCGGGTGTTTGTGATGGGACATTTGTCCTCTGCGTTTTTGTGGGACAGATAGCTGGCTGCCAGGCGTTAGCCAAGGTTGGGGAAAAAATGTGTGAGTGTGTGTGTCATGTTTTACAGCACGGAGAGGTAAATGGGACTCCTTCCATTAATCTTGTGACTGTGATGGTGTGGAGGCGCTGGCCAAGCCGGTGAATGTCTAAACAGGGGTGTGTGTGTGATTTATGACAACGGCCATGCATTAGGGGGATGACGCTCTGCTGTTACTGTGGACAGCTAAGGACACTTCCTCAAATCCTGGCCTGGCGGGGGCGGGGCGGACGGACGGGCGAGCACACACACACACACACACACACACACACTTAGACACAGACATACACACACATGCACTCACAGACACATACACACACACACACACACACACACACACACACACACACACACACACACACAGACCTCCAGCGTCTCAGCCAGAGACAACATGAGGCATTCAAATAACAGCAATGATTTGACCAAACTCATGGTAGTTCTTTTGGGAGGGGGGTTAGACTTCCAGCCAGATTAGCTGACAGGCAAAACAACATTAGGAAAAACATTAGTGGTTAGCAAATGACCAAACTCATAGTAGTTGTTTTCATTGTGTGTTTATTCATTGCCTCTAATATTAGAATAGTAATATTTTCATATTCTTTAAACTTGACTTTAGTGTTTTTATGATCGACCCCAGGGCGAGTAGTGAGCACCTTGTGCAAGCCAAAGGGGATCTGAATACTAAAAGAAAAAAACAAAAAGTTTTTTGGACTAATGGCCACATGAGCTCGCAGGCAGAACAACATTAGGCAAAAACAGTAGAGGCTAGCAAGTGGTTGTATAGAGTAGATGTGTGACAAAATGGTTGACACTACTCTGGTCAAGGCTGACTGTGTATGCAGAACTTGTTCAGAATGTGTACAGAATACTAGTAATAGTGTTTTAAAAACGTGCTCAACTCAACCCAAAACAAAGAGCAACTGGATGCTCATTCCATAAGAAATAATCAAAAAATGAGAAAGGACAGCACTCCTAGTTACTTTCTTTACGGGCAATAAACAAAGTAACTAGGAGTGCTGTCCTTTCTCATTTTTTACAGAATAGTAGTAACATGTCACCACTAAATATTTGAAGTTCTGTATTATAATATCATTACAGATGAGTCAAAGCAAGTAGTAAAGTATGTGCAGTATAATGAGTTCATAAATGTTTTGTGAACTGCAGTGTTACTAGGCTCCTCATGACTGAAGGAGTCATCAATGCTTTATGAATGAGTAGTTAACCTAAAGGTGTGACCAATTTCATACTTCTTTTCCACAGAAGGCTTATTTTCCAAAGAAGGCTGTTTCTTATTTTAACAGATTATTAAGTTTATCCTTTATTTTTTGTAATTTACTGTATTGTAATAGAGAAAAAGTTCACAGTTAGCACATATAAAACAGAACATCATGTGTCCACACTGTATTTAACATGCTAATGTCTACAGGTCACTGGATCTCCGCCTCTCATTGTCTGTCAGGCTTTTTTGACATTTTTTTGAGTAAAATATTTTTAGTTGCTTACAGTAACATATAAGTTGTTGGATGAATCCATATGTTAGTGGCCTTTGTGCATTCATAAAATGATGATACTGTTTACTAGCAATCTCCCTGAAATAACAATAACAATTGTAATGGCTGGACAAAAGTGAAGGAACTGAAAAAGAGATAGATACCAAGATGTAAAATGTAGTTTAAAACGATGAATAATCATCATCAGTATTTAGTGATGGTAAGGTAAAGGTAAAGGCAAAACAACTAAAACTATCTGTGAGATAGCAGAAAGAAATTCAAATGAAAACTATCACAGTAGCCTTCTTAAGCTTCACATTTCCGTTAGTCACCTTTTCACCTTTGAGCTGTTCTTACAAAACATAGCCTTTGGTGTTTTCACCCCGAGTGAATATATATATATATGTGTGTGTGTGTGTGTGTGTGTGTGCGCTCACATGTGTGTCACTCTGTGTCAGTGGCTGTGTGAAAGTGTGAGGGGGTCTATTTTAGCTGAGGTAATCCATCCATTGTGTCGTACTTCTTCATCTGTATCAGTTCATTGAAAGCAGACTGGCCATGCAGTGTGTGTGTGTGTGTGTGTGTGTCCGCGTATGTGTGTGTATGTATGTATGTGTGTATGTAAGTGTGTGTGCACGTGCATGCGTGCGTGCATATGGCATATGTGTGTGTGCAGCATATGTGTGTGTGTGTGAGTGTGTGTTTGTGTATGTGTGTGTGTGTGTGTGTGCATGCATGTATGGCATATGTGTATGGCATATGTGTGTGTGTGTGTGTGTGTGTGTGTGTGTGTGTTTGCTGGCCCTCAGGTCTGTAACTGAGACGGCTGTGCTCTCTGACAGGGTCTGGGTGCTGGGGCTCGGTGTGGGACGGGGGGCAGGGGCAGTGGACCATGGGAAAAAAACACAGCGCTGCACCTCTCTATAGCACTTGTTCCAGCCCACTTCATCCACACACCCACCCTTACACACACACACACACACACACACACTGCTCTGGATGCCACTTGTCACTGACCTCCAGCTGCCTCCCCCACTCCCACACAGGGGCCCCTTCCCTTCCCTTCCCTGAACATGTGCACTGTTCTGGGGCCCTCACACCCCGGCATCCCCTAACCGCCCATCCACCCATCTACCCACCACAGCACCATGAGGGTGGAGTCCATCCGAGTGTGGCTCAGGGGAGCAGGGAGTGGGCTGCACCCACACCTCTGAGTCGCATTAGTGGGGGAAAGGGTGGGAGCACCGGAAAGGGTGCACTGAGACTGAGATGCACAGGGTGGATAGAAATGCATATATTTGTGTGTGAGTGTATGCATGTGCATATATACTGTATGTATATGCATATGCACATGTACATGTATATGTATATGTACATGTATATGCAGAATTTGCGCCATATGATGTATATTAAATGTGTTTATATACATTATATACATTGACACTTCTATACTAGTCTTCTATACTTCTATATGTACTGTATATTCTGTAGACATTGTGGTAAGTGGCAATATATAGGCAAATATGTAAAGTCTGCAGGATATATGTATATATATACAGTATATAAGTGTCAATGTTTGTAAACACATTAAATCACAAAAGGTTAAATATATATGTGTGTGTGTGTGTGTGTGTGTGTGTCTGTGTCTGTGTTTGTGTGCATTTGTGTGTGTGTGTGTGTGTGTGTGTGCATTTGTCTGTCCATGTATATGTACATTAGCAAGCTTTCAATAATTGTTCTGTGGTGTCAGGGCATTTTATACCTGCATCTTGATATAGGCCTTCATTAGACATTTAGAGTGGAGAAAAAAAAGATGAATTATTAACATGGTTCATTATGTTCTCTATTGTCATTAAATTCAATCTGTACACAATGTCCTCTTACGCCAAGGACCATAATTAAAGATGTTGCCCAACTGGAGTGGCAATACATGGTGCATTTTCCTTTTTTTAATTATCAAACATGGTTTAATCACCGAGTAAGTGTTCAGAATATTAGACTCATCACTGAGAAAGAAATAATAAAGTGCCCATGTTTTTTAAGAACTCCACCTCATCAGTTCCTAGCAACAAACACGCGCTGAAGTAAATGAAAGCATCTAAGTTTCAGTCTTTACTGAAATGCACAAGTCCTCAGTGACCCTTATTGTCTGCTCTGGCATGGTAATTCAACCAAGAGCAGCTCCCATCGCTCATGTGTTGCTAGCGATCAGTGTGGCAAAAAAAAAGAGAGAAAAAAATCAATGGTTTAGAAAATGCCACGCAGAGCATTGATCAGTTTTTTTTTTTTTTCAACAAAGTGCTGTTTGGCTTGGAGAACATTCTAGAGGTTGGCTCCAGAGCAGCATGTGCCTCTGGGGAGACCCCAGGAGCTGAGGAAAGCTGAAGAGAAGGGTGGATGGCTATGGAGAGGTTATTGGTGGAGGAGAGAGAGGGAGAGAGAGAGAGAGGAACTCGAGAGGGTGTAGCAGCAACCAGCAGGGGGAGGTAGGACAAAAGGAAAACTCCTGAGGGGTGAAGAGCTCGTGGTGATGGTGGTGGGGGTGGTGGAAGTGGTGGTGGTGGTTGTTGGCGTCATACCTCTACCACACGAGATGTAACTCACTCCCCACTTAGGAGATGTCGACTAATAGCTCAAAACCCCCTTTCCTCCTGATTAACCCGCGGTGTTGGATCTCCTGTGTTTTGGATCCCAAGAAAAGCTGGGAAAGACAACAACAACATACAACTCCTGTATTCTGGGTTGTGTATATGTATGTGGGAAATGGGAAATGAACAGCCTGAACACTAAAGACCTGTGTCCCATGTCCTACTGCCACTGTATTCTAGCACTACTGAAATAAAAGGAACCATATGTAGGAATGTCACCAAATGCCCGTCTTGTGTCTTATTGGTTAATCGGTGCAAGTTAATATCAAACCAATTTAAAAAAGAATAAAATGTCTATCCCAGAATGTGACTTTTAAGGTCATAAATATAGGTTATTGGGATGGTGTTCAGAAAAGTCAAAATTTTAATTTAACATGCTTTCTTAATCTCATGACACATGATGGTCGTTGCATGATTCAGTATATTAAATTGCCTTAATATACTATACCTTTAAAAGACAGGTTACTTGTGTAGTTTGCACCTCTCTCAACCTGCATTAAGGACATCATGGAGTGTTTGCAATGAATGATTTACTTCTTTTTACGATCTAACATGTCTGACTGCCCCTGTCCACTCCCAGCACATGGGCTCCAACAACCACAGTCAGCCATGGTGCTGCAGCTCCAGCAGGGGCTGTTTACCCAGCAGAGCGAGTGAATCATGCCCAAGAGGCAGCAGGGGAGCTGGGGGAGGGATGACATGAGCTTCCCCACAAGCATCTTAGCACCGAGAAAGAGAGTGAGAGAATGAGAGAGAGAGAGAAAGAGAGAGAGAGAAGCAGGCTGGGCTTTGTAGATGAAGCTACATCAAAAAAAGGGGGAAAACTATGTACATGATAGAAGGAGGGGAAAGGGAAACTGAAAGAGGGATGTCATGGAGGGAAAAAAATAGAAAGGAAGATAAAAGAGATGAAAAAGGATTTAAAAAGAATTAGTCAGTCCTGCATGGAGGGTGACCATGCTCTACACAGAGAAAGTTACATGTGTACGTGTTGGGAGATTTATCACTATAGTCCCGATCCCTTACCCCAACTTAACTACTAGAAATGGCACAACATTTTTGACCTAAAAAAAAACTTCTGGGTGTGAACACACAGCCACTCACACACACACCTGAAGAACACACATAGAACACCCTCAACAGACCTGTGCAGATACACACCATAATGACCCTTGACACACACACCTTCCAAAACATTTCCACACAAACACACACACACACACACACACACACACACAAACACTTACACCCACACACACACACACACACTCCGTGCACACACCGAAAGCTACTCTTATGGCACGTCTCTGTATCTCTTTACCTGTTAGGCAGATGAATTATTCTGCAGTAGTGGAGCCAAAGGTAAGGGGACACCAACTCTTCAGTCACTGAAAAGATACACTCCCCCTTTAGAAAAAAAGAGGGGTTGGATAAAGAGTCTCCCTCTCTCTCCCTCTCACCCCCCCTTCTCTCTCTCTTTCTCTCCTTTTTCTGCCTCCTTCCTCTGCAACTCATGCCAGGCCTAAACACCCTTGGAAGCTTGTGCAGTAGGAAGGTCTTCTTACTAAGTCCTCACACTTCCACACACACAAAAGTAGAGGAGGAGGAGAAGGAGGAGGAGGAGGAGGAGGGATGGAGAGAGTCAATTATTACACTGGCAGCACATTCTGGATGAGAGTACACACTCTGCAGTGTACACTTAGGATCCTGTACGCACATGCGCACTTTCTCTCTATCTTTTAGTATCTCTCTGGCACACAGAGAGAAAGAGAGAGAGAGAGAGAGAGAGAGAGAGAGAGAGAGAGAGAGAGAGAGAGAGAGAGAGAGAGAGAGAGAGAGAGCAACAGAGACAGAGAGTTAGGGAGAGACTACACTCATCATAATCCACATATTGAAGAGAGAGAAAGAAATACACAAATGATGCAATTCAAGTTTATTTATGGATATTTACCTATCATGGATGACCGTTTTCTGCTTTATAGAAATCAAAACATATGCATGGAAAATACCCAGGTTTTATAAGACACTACAGCATTAGAGGAAGCATAAAAAAAGTTTTACAAGTATACTATGAAAACATACACAACGTGGTTAACTGGACTGCATTGGCTGAGCATTTAAAAATTCTTGAGTGATATATCGTCTTTCATTTACAACTACCTGAATTACTCTTTCAAATTGACACTTACTCGACGAACCTTGTGCTGGTCATTTTTTCTAGCTGACCTGTTGCAGGATCAGAAATCATTAACTTACTGAGGAGGCCTACATTTTACATAAAAAAATAGTGGAAAATTTGTTTTTTAAAAAAGCACACAAACAAATGGACATGCTTAAATGTATTAAGGAAACAGCACACTAAAGTAATAATCAAATACAAATTTTAAACACACTCAAACTGCAGTACCACTGCTACCGAGTTTTCGCATCCTTATATATTCCTATTTACAGTAAGGGATGTGCGTTTAGCTATGGCAGGTCCTCACACAATTCATTTGCATAACAATGTACCCTTGACACAAAAAAAGAGTTGTTTATGTGAACCTGCGCTGAATGCACTTCCTAGTTCACTGCTGCGTTACCATGGCTATCTGGCAGCCAATGGGGATGTTGGTTTCAGAGCCGGGGCTGAGAGAGAGTCTCTAGGGCTGCTCTGCCTATTTAAACGAGGCCAGACACTTCACAGACGGGGAGTGGGCCAATTAATTCAGCCAGTGGCATTGCTCCTAGGGGTTAGCATTTGCTTATAATGATTGGCACTGTGTAGCTGAGGTAATCTTAACACTCTCCTCGTTTCTGTGTACTAGCAGGTCTGAATGGGATGTCGTAGGGGTTTGTGGTGATTAGTCAGGTCTGTTGGTATCTGTTTAACAGGGTCACTCGTGTCCTCTGTGTTTGAAATTAATTAAAATCTGAATCAGGTCACTGTCAAATAGGCTATCGTTACTAACTCGTTTGTAGGTGAGAGAGGTCCGACAGTGGTAGCGACATTTTAGAATTATTGTCTCATAGAAATTGGTACATTTTTAAGATTAATAGTCACCCCCCCCCCACACACTTTTTTAAAATTGATACAGCCAGGGATTATCCTCATAAATCATGTAAATATTAACCCAATGGCTGTACAGCTATTACTATCGCAAAGGATTTCTCAAGGAACAAGCTATAAAAATAAACTTTTCAGGCTAACACATTTTACTCATTATTACATTTGGTTGCATAGTGGTACTGTACTGTACCTGCACAAGACCTGGAAAACACCTATCAGCAAAGATCAGTTTCTGATACCACCAATCACAGACCATTTGATTTCCTACAGAGGCCCCGTGGAAGCCTCTGGCAGTCGTTGCCTTTCATATATCATTTGATCATCTAAGTCCGTTTTTCCTGCTCCTTGTAGGATGGTAAACAATGGTCATTCATGTACTCCCAAGAGTAATGTCTCTAATTTTTCTCATACAGGACCCCTGAAGCCTGTGGATACTTCAGTCAAATTTGATGCATGGTAAAAACATGTGGTCTGAATTTAGCTGTTTTCTTTTTTTTTTCTCTATCTTTTTTTTCCTCTGTGTTTTCTTCTTGTCTGTCCTTCTTTCAGAAAGAATTCCCTCCTCCATCTGTCTGAGTAGGCAGAGACAAAAATAGAGAAAGGCTGTTGTTTGTTAGTTTTTTAGTTTTTTGTGCAGCCACTATGCCGAATTAGACAGCTTGGACAACAACAGCCATCCATTAGTGATTTCACCAGGTATCACGTATAAGGTAGAGCACTTTGAGCAGTTTGTTGCGTATTGTGAAAGAACACATGAAACAACAGAGGAACTTGATGGAAAAGAGTGAGAACTTGAAAGAAAACAAAAGGTGTAAAGAAAACAAAAAGTGTCATTTGGAACATTATATAAAATCTGATTTGCCCAGAGCATCGTGGTACATCTTTAAAGGTGTGATTTCATTTTAACCTGGAAAAGCACTCTGAGAGTGAACACTTCTGCCAAGCAGTTCAATATCCCCCATATATGTCCTGTCCAGATGATTTGTGAAATGATAGCGGATGCCATCATCAATGCATGTATAAAAGTTTAGAACAATCACCCAAACATTGAGTGAGATATGATTTTTTATGAACTTTACAGATGATGAGAGATACAGATTTTTTGAGATTTTGGGGAATTTTTTGTGAGGTAACAAATGAATCGATTTTTACAAAAAAAAAAAAAACCTCAAGGCAGTCAGAATATTATCATACTGTAAAAATCTCAGAATGCTAAATTCAGAACTTTTGAAGTTATTTTCCTAACAAACAGACAGACAGAATATAAACACTGGCGACCATAACCTCCTTGGTGGAAGTAATAACCCAAAAAACTAAACTGAAATTATATTTTGTTTTCAAAAGTATAAACACAGACAGAGACCGCTGTTTGTTTTTATCCTGTGGGGTAGTGTCTATTTTAATGAAGCACCTGACAAACGGAAAGCTGACTGTGGAGAGATCTCATATTATGTCATCTACAAAAACTGGCCAATCCATTTAGGAAATTCCTCACCATCACTAATTACCATTTGTATTCATTTTCCATGGAAAAAAAAACAGATCAGTTGAATAATGTTATCTACCATATAAATTTAAACACCTTACTTACAGTTTTTACCAATCATTTTCACGCGTTTTGCAGGGCAATGTCCACTTTTGCAAAACTCTTAACACAGTGTGCTGTACCAACATGCGCTTGAGCACATCAATTAACATTTGCTGCAAAATGCGCTACAGCAACCTAACAATAACACACGCTGTCGGTCAATAAGTCTACAATGCCAGTCAATGTACAATAACCTAAAAAATGCAAACAACTTGAAACAAATCACTTAAAATCTAGCCTCTGTCTGACAGTATGGCACGTTACTGATATGTATTGTAAATACACACTTTATCAAACAATCTAAGTGGCATTTGTATGTATTCATGCACCTTTGATAATAGATAAATAAAGAGTATATGCTATACCTATACAGTTTACAAATGAATTATAGTATTTTGTGTAAAGTACCATATGTATTAGAAAATGTTGATGTGAATCACAAGGTGTTTTTCAGTGGATTTTCTATAGTTCACAATTTTTCTGGATTCTAACTGCAGTACACATTTCAGAACTGAAGATACAGTAAATTGTGTCAATCAAATATGCACAATCATACAAACAGAAAACACATCACTCCAGAAACACACCAGGATGAACTGTAACATGTGATACCTTCACCCTGTGCTTACATATAACCACATTGTGTTCCACTGCAGGAAAGGTGAACGCCCATTACCTGCATCAATTAGAGTATGTTTCACTGCAAAAGAATGTACATGTAATATGTGTTGTACATGTAAATGTATGTAAATACAGTTTTTACCAATCATTTTCACGCGTTTTGCAGGGCAATGTCCACTTTTGCAAAACTCTTAACACAGTGTGCTGTACCAACATGCGTTTGAGCACATCAATTAACATTTGCTGCAAAATGCGCTACAGCAACCTAACTCTAACACACGCTGTCGGTCAGTAAGTCTACAATGCCAGTCAATGTACAATAACCTAAAAAATGCAAACAACTTGAAACAAATCACTTAAAATCTAGCCTCTGTCTGACAGTATGGTACGTTACTGATATGTATTGTAAATACACACTTTATCAAACAATCTAAGTGACATTTGTATGTATTCATGCACCTTTGATAATAGATAAATAAAGAGTATAGGTTATACCTATACAGTTTAGAAATGAATTACAGTATTTTGTGTAAAGTACCATATGTATTAGAAAATGTTGATGCGAATCACAAGGTGTTTTTCAGTGGATTTTCTATAGTTCGCAATTTTTCTGGATTCTAACTGCAGTACACATTTCAGAACTGAAGATAGATTGTGTCAATCAAATATGCACAATCATACAAACAGAAAACACATCACTCCAGATACACACCAGGATGAACTGTAACATGTGATACCTTCACCCTGTGCTTACATATAATCACATTGTGTTCCACTGCAGGAAAGGTGAACGCCCATTACCTACATCAATTAGAGTATGTTTCACTGCAAAAGAATGTACATGTGTTGTACATGTAAATGTATGTAAATATTAGCCTGGGCCCGCCCATACTGCCTGTGATGCTACATTGAGGGAGACTTGCCAGACCAAGCTCGGTCTACAAGCTTGGTGCAACAGCCAGGTTATGTAAATATAGTCATCCATAGAAGTTGTTTTTGGCCCTACCTACTGTAATGCTGATCCATGGTGCTGCTGCATTTTGGATAAACCATGATAAAGCCTACAGTACATACTGGTAATGGAATACACAGCAACTCCAATAACAACTTTCTACATCACAATGTTTTGCCCATAAACATGCAAATGTAACCTCTTTGTTTACCTGTTACGTAACAAGCTATAAAAAAAAAAAATATTATGAAGAAATACACACCTAAGTGTAAAAGTGCTAAATATCAATAATTATTTGGCTAAAAGATGCCTCAAGCACATTATTTCTTTTTTGTGTGACAAAATGCAAAATGCTGTGCTTTGTTACACTGTATTGTATTGCTTTTAGGTTTTGGTCCTAGAGTTAACTGTTTTGATAAGAGTATCCAAATGTCTGAAAATTTAGCTGTGGTTGTACATAATTTTGTTGGTCATGAACATTAAATGAGAGAAGTATTTATGAATTTTGGTCGAAGTGGTGATTGAACGCAATTGTGTGAAAGCAACGCGAAAGAGAACGTAGTTTGTCTCCCATAGACTTTGGTTCATGCAAATGTGTTAAGAGTTTTGCAAAAGTGAACATTGCCCTGCAAAACGCGTGAAAATGATTGGTAAAAACTGTATTAGCCTGGGCCCGCCCATATTGCCTGTGATGCTACATTGAGGGAGACTTGCCAGACCAAGCTCTGTCTACAAGCTTGGTGCAACAGCCAGGCTATGTAAATATAGTCATCCATAGAAGTCGTTTTTGGCCCTACCTACTGTAATGCTGATCCATGGTGCTGCTGCATTTTGGATAAACCATGATAAAGCCTACAGTACATACATGGAATACACAGCAACTCCAATAACAACTTTCTACATCACAATGTTTTGCCCATAAACATGCAAATGTAACCTCTTTGTTTACCTGTTACGTAACAAGCTATAAAAATAAAAATATATTATGAAGAAATACACACGTAAGTGTAAAAGTGCTAAATATTAATAATTATTTGGCTAAAAGATGCCTCAAGCACATTATTTCTTTTTTGTGTGACAAAATGCAAAATGCTGTTTTGTTACACTGTATTGTATTGCTTTTAGGTTTTGATCCTAGAGTTAACTGTTTTGATAAGAGTATCCAAATGTCTGCAAATTTAGCTGCAGTTGTACATAATTTTGTTGGTCATGAACATTAAATGAGAGAAGTATTTATGAATTTTGGTCGAAGTGGTGATTGAACGCAATTGTGTGATAGCAACGCGAAAGAGAACGTAGTTTGTCTCCCATAGACTTTGGTTCATGCAAATGTGTTAAGAGTTTTGCAAAAGTGAACATTGCCCTGCAAAACGCGTGAAAATGATTGGTAAAAACTGTAATGCAAAGACAAATGTCCTAAAATAATTGGCACAGTGTCCATAATGACACCACAATTAAAAAATAAATGATGAACTTCAAATGATTACAAAATCAATGTATATCAAAATCAGAACATCTGAGAGATCATAGTATTTTCACTGAACAGGCAAGAGCTTTAGCACTGAGGGCTTCTGTGGACTTCTAACACTTTTGCATTCATCAATCGAGTCAGTAGCCTGAACTGCTTTGTGCGAAGGAGGGCTTTAGGATGATGCCAAGCAAGCTGCGCTGGTGACGGTTCTAAAAAGACACAATAAGCCAGAGAAAAATGGCCTACCTGCCTGTCCAACAAAACCAAGGGCAGGCGGGAAATTATCCACCAAACAGAAAAGATGGAGGGGTTGGCGTGAAAAAAAAATGTCACCAGCTGACAGTCTCTCACCCTCTGTTACCCAGCTATCAAGAAAGAAGGCTAAGTAAAATAAATACAGTGAAAGAGGGAACGATTGAGAGGGGGAGGACTGAAAGATAAAGGGGTGAAACATAGACAAAAAACGTGTGGGTGAGAGTAGGTGGGGGGGAAGTCTCATTCTTGAATCCTTGTCATCAGCTCCTTCACCATGAATAGGCCTAATGAATGCCAATCCAGGGAGAGCTAGGGATCTGTGGTCAGCTGCATCAGGGCAGGTATTACCACCCAGATTTAATTGGTAGCAGGTATTAGAGGGCTGTATTACTTTAATTGGTTGGGGGGTAGAGCTCCAAATGGGAAAAGACAAAGTATAATGGCCAAATTGTGGCACACAATAGCACTTAGCTCGGGATTGTATGCTTTCGCTAATCTGCCGAGGAATGAGGCAATTCTGAACAATTTTCTCAGTGAAACCAGCTGCAGAGAGCTTGTCCCTTTTGTTCCCCCTTGGGAAAAAGTAAGATTGAAACAGAAAATACCTTTACCCCGGCAATCATTTGCCACGTGTGGAAAGCGGATACAGCAGTGAGCGATGGAAGAAGGGGATCTTTGTAGTGGAAGAAAGGATGGAGGAAGAGATAAAGGCCGGCTTGAGAGAGGGGGCTGTCACGGTGGCCAACGATGGAATAGAATGATGACATTTACAGTGACAGACGAGCCTGGCAAGGGAACTGCCCACTGTTTAGAGGGAGGAATTTGATATTTAAAAGACACAGACTGTGATAATTAAAAATGGACACGTATTTAACAGTTGGGCCACCGTTATTAGCTGAGACAGCCAGGCGGTGGGCATCTCTTTAAAATCTTAATCATTCACAGACTGAAGCAGCCAACCAAAAGGCCGTACAGCTAAAGACCTGATGCGATAGCCACTAAGGGATGTGAATGACATGCACTTTTTCAGTAGAGATAACAAGAAGAAAAGAACACCTGGACCACCGCAAAACAAAGTAGGTCTACTGTGTTGAGACTGGTAAGCGTTATCTCATTTAGACACTGAATTTGGGAGAAGTGTGTGAGAGTGAAATAGTTATAAAAAAAAACATACGCATAAAATAGTTATATAAAAGTTGGTAAAACAGTGTCACTTATCCTACCTTGCAATTTAGAAGATATGTGATGTAGAAGACTTGTTTGAAGGAGCAGTATCAAAGAATTGAAGGACTTATATGTCATTTCAAATAACAGGTAACCTTCTCATAAAAAAGATCTGACAAAGTGTAGTACATTATGAATATGAGTAATGGAATTTACAGTGAATAGAATGGCGCATCTGGTCCTCATAAAACCACATAATTATCCCCCTATAATTGACATGAAATTAATAACACTATTGATTTAAGAGAAGGATGAATGCCCTCAGACTTCTGATTTGCAGTGCCTGCTCACACTTATGCTAATACACATAGAATTAATTTAATATTTATCAGAAGCCTAACAAGGTGTTGTAATGGCACTTTGATGCTTTGACTTATCTAAAAATTCTCCAGATACTGTGCTTCTAAATTTAAAAAGGACACCACAAGCTCCTTTTCATTTAGTTGTCAGATTAATGAACATGTTTATGTAGGGAGACAGAAAGCTGATGGTTGGCTGTAGGACCTCGTTGGGTTGTTTGTGAGCATTGGTAAATTAACCACCTCCAAGTTAGTTCAGTGCAATTTTTAGATTTATCTCCTACCAAGGTTGCAAAACAACGTGGATGTCATGATTGATGTAAGAGATAATGAAGGACACACCATTCGTATATGACTGGTGTTCCTTTTCTGACCACACTGCCTCTCTTTCATGGTCCTGCTGCATTATGCTATACTACTTATGGAGAATCAGGCCTTACCTAACTCAGCATGCCCTTCAGGTCTTGGTAGAGGACATGGTCATACCTCCCTATGACTACAGCCTCGCGGGCTTACTAGTTTGCTCAATAGAACCTCTGCAAACAGTACAGAGCGTGGTGGCACATCAACACATGGGCTAGCATTGCCTCCTCCTCATCTCAGTCAAAATTGTTCTCCTTCATGATTCCCCAATGGTTGAGCAAGCTACCAGTTGCTACAAGAGCAGTGGTATCCTTTGCCATTTTCAAAAAGCTACTGAGAACCCTTTTGTTCCAGGCATACCGCTTACCCTAACAATCCTAGCACACTAACCATCTAACCAACACCTACTGGTGTTCTCTTCTTTTTCTGTACTTACCCTGTGATCTCCTACAGTATGTTACCTGAGCTTGTCTGTTCTACACTGCTGTAAGTCGCTTTGGATAAAAGCGTCTGCTAAGTGTACTGAAAATGTTCCTGCTGATATACAGGTGGTACAGACCCGCTCACTTGTTAGCTTGCATCAAACAGTGCCTTTAAAAGGGGTACTGTAGCCACATAGCCTGCTATGCTGGCTAGCTCCCTTGCTCAGTGGTTTCACTGGTTTCAGTTCACACAGAAATGCAGCAGTTAGCGTTTCCCAAAAAGAAAACAAAAAAAGGAAAAAGAAAAAAACACTCTGAAGGGTATTTTCAGGGGTTTGTGGTTTCTGTCCCCAAAAATTCTGTCTTTGTGTGAACAATGTACAGTCACTGCCACAAATGGTCAAAAAGAACACAAATTTATTGCAAATTTGGTGTTTTGAAGTAGACTTTAACTGCCCTTATATAGCCAAATACAGTGCAATGGAACATTTTCAAATCGTGTAATTATGATTGTCCAGGAATAAAACCACCAATACTGTACATGCATAGGTAGGTAATAAATTGATTTTTTTTCAATGGACATATCAAAAAGCTACCCAGCTGTCTAGCTCAATATGAAATTAAGCTATCTATAAATGGCTAGATATAAGAACTCACATGAGAGGGATTGAAAGGACTTCACATTCGACCATTTCCATGACATTAACCTTACTATGTTTTTAGCATTCATGGCACAGAAGAAGAGTTAAAATAGGAAGAGATTTGCAAAAAAAGGTTCATGCATCTTTGAAACAACTTCCTCTTTGTTTGTTTAGTTTCATAACGCAGCCCACTCTGATGTAAACAATGTAGTGAATTACTAAGTAGCTGTACCTTCTCACACCTTTCATATCAGTCTCAGGTTAATGTGGGTGATTGCATAAAACATGAACTTTTCTCCTCAGAAAGTATCAGAATTATAAATTCCCAACTATTTTATTCATATGGCTGCATCTGCCTGGAAAATGTATTTCTATAGTTACTGTATCACATCTATAGTTTATGACATATGGATTCAGAGCTAAGAACTCCAAAATGGCTGCATTTTGCCCTTCACTTTTCTGTAACTTGCTTAAGCAAACATACACTCCCAAATAATTACATTTCTAAGACTATCATGAAGTTACTTGGCATGTGGAAAGTGTGTAGTGTGCAGGCCAACACGACTACTAAACTTTCCAAGTCTGAGTCTATGTCATCTATCTTTCCTTGGTGAATTTGGTGCCAAAATAAAACCTTTTCTGTGTGGATGCAGATTTCACAGGTTGATATCTGTCTCCAACTCTGTCATTAGCCGCACATGTTGCCTTTAATTAGGTCTTTATAAATCATGTATTTGTCACTTTTAATGAATATTACTTCACACCTGTCTTGAAAGCTTTCATACACAAGTGTTCAAAAATAACCAAGTCTACTCTGCATGCTCAGTTTCATGTGAGAAGCCAGCTGAGGTGTTATTTCATTAGAAAGGACTACTCTTAATATTCCAAAAGATGTTTTAGATGGAAAAATAGGATTGCATTGCATGCAGTACTTTATGTTAACTCAGTTTGAAATATTATGCCACATTACTGGAATACCTTTTGTTTTGGGCATGATTGAAATTAATAATTTTTTACCTAAACAAATCTGTTATGTAACATCTTAAGAGTGTCATCACACGTTTATTAACATACAGATTCAGACATACATAAACTCAAGTTATAGAAGACAAAAAAACTAACTAATATTGGAAACTGTTCTGTGGTGCATATTTGGATATCTTGTGACAGTGTGTGTTCCATAACATTTAGTCACCCTTTTCAGTGTTTTGAGTTTGAAAAAATGTAGAGATTGATTAAAATGCACGTGCACACACACACACACACACACACACACACACACAGACACATACACACGCACACAAACACACAAACACATGTGTAGACACAGTAGCTACAGTAGAAACATAGAACTTGTTCCAAAAGGTTGCATGCACCTTTAAATGCCAGAGGTTCAAACTTTCATTGTGAAATTGCAATTAATTAGAAGAGGCCTTCACAACAAAACAACCACAGGAAACAATTCCATCTCTCTTAAGAGAACTTCTTTAAAAACTTGGTATTCATAAAACATAATCATTCATCATGTTTCCGGTTCACATTTAATGTTATCAAAGAACTTTTACCCAAAAATATTGGAACTGTGTGGACTGTAATGGTGTTTCTCCAGTTACACACAGACATATGTACAACTTAATGCAAAGTTCTGTGTACAGTAGACATGACTAATGACTCATGTACACTGGGCATGTGTAATAACTCATTATTAACTCATTAACAACTCATTATGAGTAAGGGTATTTCAAATGCTATGGTGCACCTATGCTGCACTAAAAAATGCAAATTCTCCACCATTCCAACAAATATTTTGATGACACATATCTGTACTTTAAGGCCAAAGCCCCAAAGATGGTTTTGTCTTCTAAAGTGTAAATGTTTAATTTTTTTAAATGTTTGCTTGAGTGTGCATGTCTTAAGTGGGATTTGTCTGTATGTCTGGGTATGTAGGTCATCATCTGTCTGCCTGTGTGCATGTACTAGATATTTTTTGTGTAAGTGTGTGCATGTGTGTGCATTTTTTGTATATGTGTGTGTTACTTTTCTTTGGGAGAGAGAGAGGGAGAAAGAGAGACAGGGAGAGGTTGAGAGAGAGAGGTTGAAAGAGAGAGGTTGAGAGAGAGAGAGAGGTTGAAAGAGAGAGAGAGAGAGAGAGAGAGAGAGAGAGAGGTTCAGAGAGAAAGAGAGTCGGGTGGGGAAAAATGAAAACAGACCCTGGATTGATGGCAGGCACCCATCCATCACAATGAAACAGATGAATTGGACTGATTTGCAAGAAATTGGCCCAGGGATGGTATGATAGAGTATGCAGACGAGATGAAAATAAATACGTGAAAACAGGCAATCAGAGGATAGCTCGTTTGCTCCCTGGCTTCCTCCTCAGGCTGTGTGCTTTCAGTTCACAGAGGTAACACACATTCTCACACACACACACACACACACACACACACACACACACACACACACTCATGCCCTCACACCCACACACGAATGTATGCATGCACGTACACACACACACACACACACACACATGCAGGGTTACAGGCAAGAAACCTGACACACTCCACACTTCCAGAGAAATGCAGAGGAAAAGGTGGGGGGATTAGAGGGCTACTGGGCGCACTGACCTCGGAACAGATTAGGAGATCCTTACAAGAGTGATGCCATGCAAGCCAGGGGCGCCCACACCTGTATTCTAAGTCCTCTCCCTCCCTGCATGTTCTGTCAGTGGCATTGGGTGTGTGGGACGTTTTGTTTTCATAAATGGCATACCGAGTATGGGAATGGCTTTGTCTTCTAGTTTTTTTTTTTTTGCACACATCGAAATTTGACAGCATTAATACTTTTTTGGAAAATCATCCAAATATTGCCAATAATCTGCTTGATAGACCCTGCTTTCCAGTTCTGTTCAATACAATGCATGTGTGCGTAAAATCCATGTATAGTCGTCTATTGTCAGGTTCAGCTCTAAATTTAAAGTGAATGGAATTTGGCAGACATTTTTGAAGAAATGAAAGAAATGAGGACTAGCAGTGTGTGACAGTCAAAGGATCAACTGTTTACTGAATTGAGATGTTGTGGCTTCTTCACCCTACCCCCAGCTAGCTAGCTAGCATCTAAGTGAGTTAAGCACAGAAAGAAAAAACAATATATGGAGAAAATATATATTAATAAATATATATGGATGACGACTATCGGAAAATAAAAGCCAAATCCTGTTTTGACTGAAGCAGTGCTTTTAACAAAATACAAACAAACAAAAACATAATAAAATATCGTTCCAGTAAACTGTTTTGTTTAAAAAAAAAATAGCATGTTTTCATAGAGAGAGACTGGACTTTGCCAGGCTATCACAACAGAGTGTTTCCCTTCATTTACTGGAAACGAGCTGCAGCCACTTGTTCATGCCCACTCTGAGTTTCTTGAGTGTGTCGTGTGAATGAGAATCTTGTGGAGGCTCCTACTGAGAGCGGTGCAGCATTCTGCTGGTAGGCAACAGTATTTGCAGGCAAGAGTGTTAGCAGAGATTGCACACCCCTCAGGATCTGGGTTATTTAGCGTATTACGTTCCAAACCCAAAAAATGTCACAGCTTAGTTAGTGAGCTTGTCTGTGACAGCTGGTGCTGTTAGACAGGGAAAACAGAGTTAAGGTTTTGTCCTATTTTACCTGTGTTGGCAGACAACTTAACAGACCTTAATGTTATGCACCAAAAAATTAAGTTTAGCTAGTCTGAGTTAGACAGACAGGTCTGTTTTCTCATTCTCATTTCTAATACAAGCCAGTTGGCCAGCTAGTCACACCACCTCACCTCAGAGATCATGTGCAAAACAAACAGCTTGCCAAATTCAGAAATGTGCTTTAAAAAGTTTTACTTTAGTTCCACAACTATACAGAACTTAACTGACTGTGTCACATGCCTGTCAAGATTAAGGCCGTACTATGCATGACTAAGCTACTCTGCTCCTTAGCTCAATCAATGACTACTCATAAAGCTGTAGCTGTACATCTGAGCGTTTCCATCAGTGATGAGCCTTTTATCCTAAACCCATATTATATTGTTGTGCTAGTTTTATTAAAAAAGTGTTGGTAATGTGTTCATAGACACAAAGAAAACAAAATAGAAAAAAAATGATGCACCTTTTCATTTGTGGACAATACTGCATATTCAACATACACCATTTCATATGACCATACATCTCGTGCATTTGTGCACATTCCTCAATCTCCATTTTAGTGTGAAGGCACTACAATAGCATCATTACAATGTCACCACACGGTGGACGCTAGTACAAACATAAGTGTTTGTCAGTCTTCATTCAGTTGCATACAGTGCCCATAACTTCAAGATGTTATGTTTGCGTAAATATTTCAATTCGGTTTATTTACTTAATCTTTCTGTCTTCTGGTTTGAATGAATCCATCCTAATACCAGCCCTCTGCATGCATTTGTGTGCCACGGGATAATCAGACACATGTTTGTGTATGTTTGGAAGAATGGTGCCTAACCTTCATGTTTCATAGCTCATTGGTTTCCACTGGTGAGATCGTTATGAGTCACCATGGAGAGAGTGCGCAGCCTGTCAGCTGAGGCTTCTGGGTTCTGTCTGCGAGGCCGCAGAGTCGGTTTTTGAAGAGCGATACGGGTAAGGCTAGCTGCCCAGTATGGAGGTTTACTAACACACACATTGACTACGTTGCAAAGCAAAGCAGGTTCCAGTCCAGGAACAAGACCAAGCTTAGTAAACTATCTTCTTTTGTTTGTCTTTTCTTGATTCTTTCACTTTCTACCATTACTTCATGTTTACTCTATGAATTCAAAAATGTGTGCAAATACCCTGTATCTAGAGGCACACATGGCTGTTTTAGCAACAGTGATCCAGAGATGATATCATGCTTTGATCTGCGCGAGACGGTTTCAGGGGAAAGAGAACAATCCTCAGAAGCACCTTCTCACTTTGTTTTTCTTCTCCTCATGAGATGAACTGCTGATGTAACTGCTAGAGGTTGTGCTTAGAGTGTGCTTCAGACAACTCTATCAGCTCTGCATGTAAAGTACCAGATGAAAAAAGTCACAATGGAACTGAAAATGTCTGAATTAAAGAAATAAAATACTGAAAATATGTTGATGACTAAGCAGTGTGCCACTCTATATTTATACTACCACTGAGGGCAGACAGTGTATTTACCTTTCAGTAACAAATAGAGCCAAAAGGAACTGTACTTTATATTATTAGATACTTTAAAAAGAGTTCATACTAAAGTGAAAGCCAGTATTAATGTGATTGACAACATTTGTTTTTGTCTGATATACTTACATCTAAATACCTGTCCAATACTGTTTTGGCATTTCAGCAACAGTGGTAAGACCAACATTACTTTTGTTACACTTTATAGTGACTAATCAATCAAGTTTGTGGTACAAAAAAATACAGCCAAAATTATGTCAATGTAATGATTGTTACTTTGTGCTATTTCTGACAGAATTTTGACTAAAGTAAATCTCACTGACTAGAGTCCAATACTTGGACACAACACGCACACGCACACGCACAGGTTCACCAACCAGATTGACCGGACCATAATGTGGGTCTCAGTCTTTCGTCTTGTTGCTCCTGGTATAATGCCTACCAAAACCACATGGAAGTGTGATGACATCAGTAGCACCATAAGGACTTGAAAATTCTTCACACCCTCGCTGTATCTCAGTGTTCATAATTTGCCATGTTTTTCACAGATTAGGTGGTGGACACTTGTCACCCCAACCGCCACCTCTGAGAGAAATGTTCTCGGTGGAACTCACCTCTCTGACTGCAGAACTGAGAATATATACTGTTTATATATATATAGGAAAATGTCCCCATTTTTTCTGCTCAACCTAACCTAAAAGGTTTTTCTCAGGTTGGCGCTGTAGGTAGGTGCAAGCAAAGTTATGGCTAACCTCTCAGTCCAGTTTAATGGCCTATATCCTTCACACTGGCCTTTGCTTTTGACTTGCTTAGTTGTTGATGCTTTTAGTTTGATTTGTGTCTCCTTTGGATGGTCCCTCGTAAGAGATCAATCTTACCACAAATCCTTTATTTAGTCATTCACTGGGATTATGAAAAATGTATTAATTACCATAAAAGCTCCTGCTGAGAGTGTCGTGTCACTTAAAAAGATCAAAACAGATATTTATGACTTGTGCCCAGGCTGATGCGACAGTCTCTAACAGATGAAGATGGTGCTCGACCCTGCGCGCCTTTGATTGTTTGGAAATACAGTCGTTCTGTAGGGCGAGATTTATGAGCGCCCACTGCTGATTTAGCATGAGTCACCCACTATCCCCAAGACCTCCTTCAAGTTTGCCAGGAAGACACAGAGGTCCTTACAAAAGATCTGTCTGTGCTTGAACATCCATCCATGTCTGCTTGTGATCAATGAGTGAGCAGTTCTGTCTGTGGTTGTTAACATTCATAACATAATGGATAGTGGATGATCTGATGAGGTAAGCAGACATAATCATTATTTATTTTAAACAAAGCTGTGTTGCTAAAGTAAATAAGACCTGTGATAATTAAAATCTATTCACAGAAATTCATTTGCACTTTCTTACCTGCACAAGTCTGAAACAGCAACCAACATTAATGACAGTAAGATATTTAAATGGACAAAAGCGAGAGAGAAAGAGAGAAGCGAGAGAGGGAGGGAGAGAGAGATAGATAGAGACAGAGAGACAGAGAGAGAGAGAGAGAGAGAGAGGGAGAGGAATGATGAATCTCTTGAAAAATACCTCCCACATTTGGTTATGATTGACAACTCTGACATATGGAATAGTTCATGTACTCCCTGGTGACTAGCAGAAAAAGAGAGAAAAGACCAAGAGCAAGGGAAAAAGAGAATCCCTCCCCCTCTATCTTTTTCTCCCTCTCTCTGTCTCTCTTTGCATGCATGCATGCGTGTGTGTGTGTGTGTGTGTGTGTGTGTGTGTGTGTGTGTGTGTGTGTGTGTTAGTGTCTGGGTGTGAATATGAGAGAGAGATGGGTAGGTAAACTTGCCTGCAAGGTCGATGTGGGATCCTGATCTCTCTGCTTATCTGCTCAACTAGAAGTCAGTGACGGAGTCACATAGTCACTTCAGGCTGACAAAGACTTTGTTCACATGTCACCAGACAGGATGCTGCAGTGGTAGATTTCTGCAATCTTCACTCAAAAAATGACACGCAAATGAAAGTATGCATCTAAAGGTGCATGTGCTTTATGTGTGTCTTCACCAGTGTTTGTAAATAGTGTAAGGGTGCATATTACAAGTAATATTGTGTGTGTGTGTGTGTGTGTGTGTGTGTGTGTGTGTGTGTGTGTGTGTGTGTGTGTGTGTGTGTGTGTGTGTGTGTTTGAGAAAGAGAGTAAGAGACAGAGAGAGAAAGAGAGTGTGTTTAACTCAAGTGTAGTAAATTAAATTGTATATGTTAATGTTTGCAAATTTACATGAACGTGAACATGTTTGTCCTGTGTTACAAGGAACATGTTTTGTTCTGTGTTACAACTGAGAACCAGAGTCAAGAGAGAAGCATAGCATAGCCCAGAGACAGCAGATGCTGCAGAAGAACTGACTAAAGCTGAGACGTGACCTCATATTGAGTCTGTCTGGTGAGCATGTCCCCTATTCCTTTTGGAATTATGTCACATTGTGATAGCTTGCTGAAGCCATGCTGCTTTGCACAGGGAAGCTATTGTCCTTTGCCAGATGCAGGCAAAACAAAACCAGCAGTTGAAATGGAGGGAGAAGAATGTTGGACAGAGTCATAAATAAAAATCAGGAAATAGGATTCTCTGTGCCAAACACTCTAACAGGATGAGCGAACATTCCATACCTGCCATGTTCAGTTAGGATTTTGTGAATCGTGAATGAAGACACAACATGCAGAAAGGTGGAATGATGTAACAGCCAAACAATCGGTAAAGATTGAAGTTATTAATTAGTATTGTCCATGTCATGGAAATTTATCTTTGCAGTATGTCCAGTACAGTGCAAGTAAATCAAATTGTTGTTAATGCATTTTTGTAATGATTAGATAAGAATGGAAATCTAGGTAACTTTAAGTACACTGCATCAAATTTCTTCCAATGTTATATTAGCTGGCGAAAAGACATGTTTGTAGTGTTAAATCAGAATTCTGCAAATAATAATGTTTCCTGTTTCTTGTTTTGCACTAAAAATAACTCCTGTGCTAAAGTGCCAAGACATGTTCTCCTAGAGCACAGTTTGTGCCATTTTACAAGCCAGTTTCATCCAATGCACAGATGGACCCTGCCCAGACCCAGCAGATGTGTTATCCATTCAGCCCACCTCAATCTGTTTAACTGACACGAAAGTTACACGAGCAATGCCATCAGTCTTGGAAATATTGTCTGTTATCATAAATTCTAATCTCTTTTCACACCAGAATTTTCACTGTTATCTTTATGTGTTTCACTGTATTCTCTTGATGTCATGGAGAATCCTGCTGGAAGGTTTTAGTAAGTTGAAGCATTCTGCATTTGCTCTTTGTGTGACAAGTGTTGTGCAGTCTATCTGCCTGCAGAACCATGCCAGAGATGATTATCCAATGACACCAACATCTTTGTTTATCTGTTAATAATTGAGACCTGACAATATGGGAAATTAGGTGAATGTGTTCCTTGTGCAGCCTTTTACATTTCACATTTTTGATATCCAGCTTATTGACAGAGAAAGGAAGAGGGAGAAGAGCAGTGGGGTTTACCTTGCTGTTGCTGTTGGGGACTCCCTAAAAACATGGCATTTCGCCTGGATGGACTGGGGTTTAGAATCTAAGGTCTTTGTTATGTCCTAAGTTACTCATGATGTGCACAGTACAAAACGAGTAACTTTGTTAGCCATTTTCATGTGTTAAGCATTCTAAGCCAATAACCCTAACCCTATCCCTTACCTTAAACGTCAGCCAATGTTAACAATGTATCAGGTTACAGTTAGGGTAAGGGTTAAGGTTAGGATAAGGGTTAGTGTTATGGTTAGTGAAATGAGTGACGCAGGACATAACAGAGGCCTTAGTCCTAAACATCTGGGTGAAATGCTGTGTTTTTATGGAGTTCCGTTCCTGTTTCCTAGTGCCATTGCCCTGCTAAATTCAGAGTTGCAACTTGACACATGAATGATCCCTTTGGTATTTAAAACAAGGAACATTTCATTTAATTATTTTTTTTATTTTTTGCCTTTGTTTTGTGTTTTGTCTTTAGTGTTGTATTGTTTGTCCCTGTTGACTTGTTGCACAACCAGTTGCACTCTGGGACAATAAAGTTCGAGTTGAATAATTCACAGAGAAAGGAAGAGGACCACTAGGGTTTACCTTGCTGTTGCTGTTGAGGTGTATAGTTCTGGGCTGCACTTGAGAGGCTGGAGACACCAGCACAGATACTGGGCCGCTATGTTCTTTCAGAATACCTCAGCCTGAGAGAGAAAGAGAGAGAGAGAGAGAGAGAGACAGAGACAGGCAGAGAGTGAGAGAGAAAGAAGTCATTACAGTATTGTTATAGCTCAGTGCATCTCAGGTAAAGGACTGAAGCTTTTCATCTGTATGTGACAGAGATAGAGAGAACACAGCTAAGCAGCATCTTGGTGCCTTTTCAGGGTTTTCATAGTTAAGATGAACAGTATGGTAGGAATGGTACACATTAGATGTATTAAGACATACACTGCAGTACATGTTGTTAATGTAGATCTAATACAGAAAGAATAGTCTCAAAAATGTGATTTGAAAAGGAAGGTGTAAAGAGTTTTTGGACACATACTGGAATTTGGGAGCAATTAGGGATGTGTGTGGAGGGTAATTTCAAAAGCAAACATTTGAAAAGGCCTGGCAGAACACATTTCCAGGAACCATTTCTTCCGCATAAATAGGTAATGATCTGTGCAACGATCATTTTCTCTTCTGTTTTGTCCCCCATTCACATATGAGGCTAGTTTTACCTCTTGCTTTCTCCCTAATTAAGTAGCTTTTAAGCAGTCTCCCTGCAGACCACTTGCTGTCAGAACAAAGTAGACATTGTTTTTTTTTTTTTTCGCCCCTCTTTGAGTCTGTGTCTGAGAGTGAGTCTCCTAACGTTACTGAGCACTGAGAGGGTTCTGGTCCTTGGGGGTTTTTTGACGAAATAAGTTGTTTGGGAGCAATGCTGTCTAACTACCCAAGCTGTTTTTTTCTCCTGGAAAAGGGCTTGTTTAATGAGAGAATGATTGCTGTGTTCTCTGGTTGTTTCTGGGATGTTGTAGCTCTAAATGCCATTGGATGAGGTGATCCACCCCCAACTGTAAATAGGCAGGACAATGATTACAAGAAAGTAGGTAGCGCTGCATAGTATTTTTAGGGGTTAATATCCTATCCTAGCAAGGTGGGTTCTCCTCCCACACACCTTATGCAGATAAAACTACTGATTAACATAGACAGCCTTCATGGCTTCATGGCTGTCTGAGAAAACTGGTGTGTCAGTGTATAACAATCATAATGAAATCAAAACAGCTGGATGCAGAAAGTCTTCTGTTCATACCTTTTTTTTCTTTCCCTGTTCTTTCCCGTTGTTACACCTACCACTAGACTGTGAAGACCCAGGACGTATGTAATCTGTCAATTAAGACATGATCACTGTATAATGATGTATAGATGGGTGAGCATTACCAAACGTAGTCAAATGTGTGATCCTCCGAGTGCCTTCATCTAGCCGAAGCTGTCTGTCAACCAGAAGAGCGGCGTGGACGTACTGTAGTCATCAGAACCATTTCCTTCTTCTGTAGATGCTTTCATGTGTGTGTGTGTGTGTGTGTGGGGGGGGGGGGGTTCGCTGGGGCGTCTTGTCCCTGCGGACACTGAGATAAAGACAATACAGAAGGCAGACGTACTCTTCTCCACGCCTCATTACTTTATGTCTGTTTCACATATCAACAGCTTTCTAAACTAATCAGCTTTCATATTTCCAGGCTGTGCCATCAGTGTGCCCGTGGAGTAGAGTGAGGAGATGAAGGTCATTTTTTTTCTTCTTCTTCTTCTTTTTTTTTCATCTGGGAGGGTGGGTGTGAAGTATCAGGAAATATTGGCGCAGCTTTTGCTCTGCCGTGGTTTCTGATTGATGTGTTGACTTGAAATGGCCCCTTGAGGAGAGCCGGCAGGCAGAGGCTAACACGAGAGTCCTCTCATCAGCTGGCCACACTCCTCCTTTTAAGCCTAATTTCATTCCACGCACTGCCTTTCTACTCGCAGATTTAACAATCTTAGAGAGAGAAAATAACATTCTTCTTTTCACACCAGTTTAACTTTTAGATTTTTTCTTTCCCCCCCCAACATGAAAGTTACAGAGTCTGAGGGAGTTTTTTTCCACAATACAATATTTTGACTGGACACTGTGTCTCTACATGCACAATCACATTACAAATGTTTTTCCCTTACAAGTGTTTTTATACATGCTGATGCACAGACTAAGATTGAACAGCATTACTTACACAAGAATGTTGCCACATACCCTCTGGAAGCTAAAGGTCACATATTTTTTATTTTGTCTTCCTGGTGCATCAGCGTTTCAGGCGGCTGTTTTAATGAGCGATGGAGAGAGGGAAGAAGGGGGGGGGGGGGGGGGGGGTGTGGAGGGGCGGAGGGGGTAGAGGGGCTCGGCACTCCACAAACACAGGTTGCCGTGCCTGTCTGGTGTCAGACACTTCAAAGGAAGCAGTGCCAGGTGAGGAGGCAAGCTGGTGAATTAGTTATTAATGCAGAGTGGGGGAGGGGAGGAGAGGAGAGGGGAGGGGGATGGAGGGAAGGGGTGATGGGGGGCATGGAGAGGGGTGGGAGAGGGGGGAGGTGGGCTTCCTAAGCCAACTGTGAAAACCTCTCACACTCACTCAGCCTCTTGCAGTGAAACCACATATCAGTGCCTTCACATTGAATCTGATCAAACTTTGCTGCTTGTCATTTTTAATGAAAGAATGATACAATAAAATATAATGTTCATAAAAAAACTTATATATTGTAATTTTGAATTATTATTCTTAATGGTATGTTCCTTGATATAGTCCGCAATGAGCTGCTGAATGCACGGTCAAGAGTGCCAAGCAACAGTGCTTACAGCTGACATAAAGAGGCTGAATGTCATATCTGAGAGCTTCTTTTGCAAAATCTGCAGGCTAGAGTTGTTGCTGCAGGTTTTGTGCTCTATGGCGAGGATGCTGGTAGCATTAGTATTGAAGACAGCAAGCTTCTGTGCTGTACTGTGCTGTGCTGTGCTGTGCTGTGCTGTGCTTTCCCATATCACAGAGTGAGAGAGCCTTTGAAGCCACATTTTGTTAGCTTGCAGTGCGCCCTGTGCTTTGTTCTGGCTAAGCAAGGTTCGGAAGCACACAAACCATCTCAGTGCGCTTTAAAATAATCATCACTAGTGCTGCTGCTACACACTCTAAGAAAACAGAGGATGGTGAGTGAGAGAGAGAGAGAGAGAAGGAGAGCAAGGAGGGGGCTCAGAGAGAACAAGGTGAGAGTCTAAATCTTTCATCCCGGCTGTAGGATCAGACCGGCGGAGGAATCCTGGCTTGGATTAACGGCTCTAAGCCCTAACAAGGGCTCTTCTGACGTAGCATGGAGAGGCGATACCGCGGGAGTCGGGTGGATCAAAAGTAGCAGCTTCCATGGCACTCCAAGACCTTTGAACTAATTATGTGAGAATAAGAGGCAAAATACAAGAAGGCGTACACACACACGCACACACACACACACACAGTAAGCATAGAGACAGACAAACAGACAGACAGTAAGACAGACAGACAGACAGAAGCATAGAGAGAGAGAGAGAGAAAGAGAGGGAGAAAAAGAGAATCACATAATCCACATAAGAATATTCATGTCTGGGCACACTTTCCACCTAAACATCTCCATGTGGTTGGAATTGACAGTGTTTCCGCACTCTTGTTTTTTACTGTACCCCCTCTTGCTGTTGTGTGGCTGCTCTTGGTACGCAGCCTCTGCTTGTTGACAATGATGTGGCAGAGTCAGGAGGGGTTTGGGCAGGACTACACGCTGAACACTTGAAATGCCATTAAGCATGTAGTGGGCTCGCGTGTGCCGCTCATAAGCCGTGTCCTGTCAATATGACTGTGAGCTGCACACAAGACCTGGCACTGAGGAGAGATTGCCTGTCAGCGCACGGCTCTTCCTCTCCACTGATGATGGTAATAACTAACATTCCTCCGAGTGGCTTCAAATGGAACACAGAGAGGGAGAGAGGGGGGGGGGGAGGGGGGGTGCTCAGGGGGCGGTTGGGGTGGGGGTTGGAGGAGGGGGAGGGGGGTATGAGAGACAGAGCAAGAGGATGGCGAAAAAGAGAAAAGAAATAGAAGTGTGTGTTGTCACTTTTTTTTCCCCTCCACAATCACAACAAAGATTTGAAGCTCGAAAAAGAGCTGGAGATGAATGTGGAGCTCGAGAATGGATTTGCAACTGTAATATTCTGCTTGTGATTGGTTTTCCACGCTCAGCATTAGGTTTGAAATTTGAGGGGTTGAAACCACTCTTGTCTTGATAGGCATCTCTTGGCAGGCAGGAATTAGAAGCTGCTCTGTTTGTCTGTCATCCGAGAAGGAAGGCTCAAGAAAATGTAGTGTTGTGGCATTGTTTATTTTATGTTAATCATTCAATCCCATGTGTCATTAATCATAATGTCATTCCCTTCAAGCATGTTATGCTGCTTCCAATGGAAGTTTTTTTTTTTTCAAGTTTACGAGAGGTTTGAGGGTTACAGAGTCTTGGCACATGTCTTAAATTATTTGTTGTGTGTTTCTGTCCTTTCCTTAGGTGTGAGCTCATTTCATTACCACAGTACATTTTGTTAAGGAAAAGCTTGCAATGCTATGAAAGTGCTGCCGTTTCCTTTCAAGTATCTGTGCTGTATGTTGGGACATAACCTCCTAAGTGCGCTAACTTAGTGTTAATGTTTTGTTAATGATTACGAATAATGATGAGTTGTTTTCTTTGTTGATTAAGGTAATTTAATCATTTAACCTCTTAATACACGCCGTACCGTATACGGGACGGGGGTGGGGGTGGGGGTGGGGGGTGGCACACATTCTTCTGTCATTCTATTCCAGAATGACTGACATCCAATCCAAAACCCATGCAAGAAACCTCAAGGTCTTGGCTTTCAGTAGAGACCAATATTTTGTTTCTAGGCAAAGGGGTTCTCAAGTTATAGAGGTTTGATTCTGGTTATACAGATTTCGGAACCAAATATCCTATGGGAATTTTCAATAGGGACACAAGAAAAACGCATGGACATACCTATTGATAAAAATCTACAAAAAAATCAGGTTTTGATCCTTTGCCTCCAATTTTTTACTGTGTGAAGGTAAGACCTGTGTCTGTGGCCTCATTATGCCTTTGTTTGGCCAGCAGGTTACTGAAATTCTAGGTCTCAGTCACTTTACAGGCTCACATGTTGGACGGAAAGTAAAACCTTCATTCTAACCTCTGTACCTCTGTGTCAGTGCATCACAGAATCACCCAGATACTTTATAAATCACCCTGAGAGTGTTACCTTTCCACTGATACCAAGAACATGTCTGAGTCTAAAACTATGTAGGAGCTGTGCTACTTACAACTTGGGCATACCATTTTCGCAAATAAACTCAAAATATTAGGTGTGGCTTAAGGGGTTAATCAGTTATGATTACTATGCTTTCTGTTTACTTTATTTTGTTAGGGACCTTCCTTTTACTTTTAGACAGCAACTTTCCAATGGCTATAAACTAAATTATGTTCTTTTTAGATCTTGTATGGACCAAAACTCAGTTTCACAGTGATATACCTTAAATAGGTCTTTTGAAGAACAATACAATGTTTTGCATTATGCAAGTGAATAATATTAAATAACTGTTCTCTTAAGGAATAATCTATGTAGGTTGTTGAGTGGAGTGTTTTTCTGTGGATAAATCCCCTCTCAGACTTGAGGCCTGATCCTCTCCCTGCTCATAGCTCTACTCATTCCTCTGCATTACCGATATCTCCTCAGTCTTTTCTCTCTCCTCCACTCTTCTCTCTCTCTTACTCCCTCTCTGTCGCCGTCTTTCTCTCTCTGTCTCTCTCTCTATTTCTCTCTCCCCCTCCCATTATCCACTGTTTCTACTCCCCCCTTTTTGCCTCTCTTCCTTGTCTTGTGTATTTGTGTGATTGCTCTCTCTCTCTCTCTCTCTCTCTCTCTGTTTTTGCTCTCTCTCCTTCTCCCTCACTCTCTTCCTCTTCTCCAGCTCCTCGGTGGCTCTTCACTCCTCTGTCACCCTCCTTTCTCACATGTTTAATCTGTGGCTGATGGCTCTTGGAGAAAACACTTGAGTTTCAGTGCCAGGTGTCAACCCAAGCTGAACCCCTTGTATCTGTAAACTGGTTGAGGTTTGTGTGTGTGTGTGTGTGTGTGTGTATGTGTGTGTGTGTGTGTGTGTGTGTGTGTGTGTGTGTGTGTGTGTGTGTGTGTGTGTGTGTGTGTGTGTGTGTGTATGTGTGTATGTGTGTGTGCATGCACGTCCATATATGTGATGTCAATAACGAAACAAGAACAAGAAGATGTTCATGTGCACACACAGACACACACACACACACACACACACACACACACACACACACACACACACACACACACACACACTCACACACACACACACACACACACACACACACATGTGAAATGCATTTGACCACCAAACAGCCAAACCTGCAAATGACAAAACATATGGGCCTGTAGATGCACCACCACATCATGCATCACCTGTTATAGGTGGCCAATCTCTCAGAGGAATCACAACCCAAATTTGTTTTTGCATGGCTCCAACAATAGGTCTCAGATGCTCAGCCCACTTCTGAAAGTGATTAGTTCTGTGGTTCTGTTCCAAAGGAGAATGCCATCTGTGTCTATTTTGGGGTTGAGTGCCAGTGTGTAGACACAGGACTGGGCCGTACTGTACATGAAGTCCTCCTTTGCTCCCATTGCCTCTAACCCATACCATGCTGGTGTCAAGGAAAGGTAGACCCCTCCGAGTCACTCTTGTTCATGTCCTGCTGTTTCGTTTTGAGAAGAATTTATCCCAGTGTACCCTTCATGATTCTGCCTATTGTTCTCAGTCTCTCTTTAATTCCTTAGTATTTCCCCCCTTCCCCTTTTTCCTCTTCTCCATCCATCTGTACAGGGTAGAGAGTGGGAGAGTATTTTTGGTACGTTTTAAACATTTTGGCTGTCCAATTCATTATGTGGTCCTCTTTCTCTTTGACTTTAATGGTACGTAGGGCTACAATATACATACTGTATGATCTATACACACACACACACACACACATGCACACACACACTCACTCACACACACACACACACACACACACACACACACACAGACACACACACACACACACACACGGCATATGCAGTGGGACGTCTGTGTGTTTGTTGTTGTCTTAAAACCAGGTGCTGTGCAGTAATATTTAAGAGCTGTAAAAATGGTCCTGCAAGCAACACATTTTTGTCATAGATGCATTTATTTTATGTTTGTAAAAATATCAGTTAAAAATACAATTTCTTATATAATTATAATTATATAATTTATATATTACCACACACTATATGTAATTTAATTAAAAAAATAAATAAAAGGGCAAAGGTGACAGTGTAATAGATTTAGTGTCTGGCCCTCTTTCTCTTTGGTTTCTCAGGCATGGGTTCCTGACTAATGTCCAGATCCTGCCATCTGCACCTTCAGTCTCCAGGAAATTCTTTTGAAGTCTTCCACATTGCAGCCATGGATCTTAATGGGGCAGTAGCCCATTACTGAAACTAGGCTTTGGTGTTGGGATGGGTGTGCAGACTGGTGCTGGTGTTGGCTTGTGGAGGTCTGGGAGCACAACAGCATTCTTAATATATCGCTCATCTAGAGATGCTCTGGTGCCCAGCCTGTGGGACTTTGATGTCCTGGGTCTGCACATTACTGGGCATGATGTGGCGAGGGTTATCCTGTTTCTGTCTCCGACCTTTGCTCTTACAGCTGCTCACAGGATGACTGCTGGCACTTTGCTGGGTATGGACTTTAGACCTAGAGATGCTTTGGTGCTCTTTTGGGCTGGTACCGTGGAGGAAGGGACTCTGCCTCTGAGGCAGGGGCCCTGTGGCTGGGGTAGGCTTTGGACCCAAAGCTGGTACTTTGAGGAGCTGTCTCAGGTTAAGTAAGACATTTGCAGCTTCCAGAGTCTCTTGCAGGCACTCAGAGAATTCCTTCTGGGGCAGTTCACACCTGCCATTTTCCATATGCTGCCAAAGGAAATAGCAAAGAACATGAGAAATATTTCAAGACATTCTGTTTACACCATGATTAGTGCATGTAATGTCTGGTAAACCTAACAGTATGGTCTCAGCCAGACACTCATTGTAGAAGTTGGGTTGGCACCTGTCAGTGCACTCTATAATGGCTGTGCAAACAAGCTGTGGAGAGGAAACGTTGGGCAGAAAAGATCTGCAAAAGCCACCATCTCCACTCTTAAAAGGTTTTTGGACTGTAGGAGATTTCTGAAGGAGGATCAGTGAGCCATCACCACTTCTGAGGGTACCATCAGATGAGATTTGTGGCGGGAGCAGAGTCTGTGAGGGACAGGTGGTAGAGCTGTCTCCATGTCCATGGATCTTCTTGATAGAAAGGCACCTCTTTTTAGATAGACTGACTCCCTCTACATGGTAGTCTTCAAATCTTTTGGAAGGGACAATGTTCCTTCTAAGGCCATAGCGGCCACTGATGGCTGTGTGGTTGACACAGTCCTACAACAGAAAATGAGACCAATTTTTAAAAATTAAATAGAGTTAAATTAATTTTAAAAATCATCACAACATGATTAACTGACTTACCCTTTCCGTAGATTTTCAAAGAATCAGTTTGTTTTTTGTTTTTTGAGTGGTTTAAAAATATACCTTTTGCCAGGAGAAATTCTCATCCAACCAAAGTTGAAATTCTAGTTGAATTTCTAGAATGTTGGTGATGGTGCAAATAGTTCTTCAGCCATTCTGGCCAATCAGAATCAAAAGAACTGACCAATGTTTTTCTATTATACTGTATGTATGTACTGTATATGTATGTATTTATGTATGTATGTATGTATGTATGTATGTATTATTATTTTATATTATTATTATTGTTATTATTATTATTATTATTATTATTAAGTGTGCTTGCAGAGCACACTTATTGTTATCCCACTTTATTATTATTCACCGCGATTTTTCAACACAAACATTTTCACCCAGATTTTGCATACCTCACTACTCCTCAGGCTTTTGAGATAGAGACACCGTTCCAACTCTAAAACGACCAGCCCGGTTTGGACATGACCGCCCACCTTTCGCTATACCGTACCTCTTGTCGTTCGTTTGCTATTGTCGTTTTTCTGCAACTTTTGTCGCCATTGAAAATGAATGCCGGAATGTTCAGGCTCGTTACTGGCGCAACATAAAAGAGGTACAACACAAACGGGTTCAATACACAAAATACATTTATTGAAAAATAGGAAAAACATAGAGAAAAAGGTGTCTAGGGGGAAAAACAATGCATGGATGCGTGTGTGTCGGATGTCTGTAAATAGGAATGAATGCGTGGTGTGGTGTGGTGTGTGTGCTCAAAAAGGGATGTCTGCAAAAAGTGAGAGAGGAACAAAAGCGCTGCAAAGGAGAGGGCGAGGCGTCCTTAAATACCTACAACTATCCAGGTGTAGGCAATTCTCCACAATTTCCCCGCCCCTTGATGCTAATTAGGCACCTGAGCCTCATCTGGCCATCATGAGCGCTCAGGCAGCCGGCAGGTAAAGCAGAGGGTCGTGACAATGTCACAGTACACAGCTCCACTCTAGCAGCTAGAGTGAGCTCTGCCCTCACTCTAACCTCCACTCGTTTTTTTAATGATTAAAACTCAACCGCTTAACCTATAAACTTGATTTAAAGTTTGTAAGAGAGGTCTGGGATCTGACTGTGACCTGTGTAAATTGCATGCAACTACTTAAACTGTTTGAGACAGGACAGTTTAAAAATGGTGTCAGACAGTCTATGGGATTTTGCCATACATTTCATCATCTTACTGTAAACAGGTCAGGGTGCATGTCTGAAGTTTTAAATGATCAAAACTCAACCGCTTAACCGATAAACTTGATTCAAACTTTGGGTCTGGGGTCTGACTGTGACTTGTGAAATTTTGATGTGGCAACTACTTAAACTTTTTGAAACAGGACAGTTTAAAAATGGTGAAAGAGAGGCAGACAATACTGTGGCAGTTGCACCTGGACCAACTGCCATTTTTTAAAAATGGAATGTTCAGAAATAGAACTCTCAAGTGATGTCATAAACCCCATGCCATGGCCTGCATAATGTTCTGCTATGGGAGTGTATTGCAGCTATAGACCCCTTCACAATAGCGGTAAAAATGTAACCATTCGGAAGGGCATTACGTCATTGGAGGCAAAAAGATTGAGGCGGTTATTTGGATTGTGCTAGTGAGGCCGCTAAAATCAGTAAATACAGTCAATAATCTAAAAGTTATGGATAACGATAACACACAATATGTAGTGTACGGGATAGGGAGGATTATTTAAGAAAACTGACATTATCAGATGGGACCATCCTGACAGATCCATATACCCTCAGTGACTGGAAAGAAGATGTGACAGGTTTGCCTTCAGTTGAATGGCCGGACATTTATAATTACCTCATTGAAAAACCGAGCATCTACAGTAAGGAGAAGCTGAGGGTGTATAAATCATTAGATGCATATAACTATGTCTTAAATGGTCATGTCCAAGACTTACAGTACAAGGACGTATCGGAGGGGTTTTGTGTTGTCCGAGCTGACGTTTTACACAAGGTCGGACACCATGGTCACAAGGCAAAGATGTACCAGGCTTGGGTTATTGTGAGTCGAACAAACAACTACGTTCTCACTGGAAACTGTAGCCTACTTGTACGGCAGGGTAAAAGACAGAGGGGGACAAAATCTGGATGGTTCTCATCTGTAGAAACCTTGCCTGCAAAATCAGATGAAATCTTTATTAATCAGTGCCAACCTGAAAACTAACGTTAGCTAGCTAGTAGTGAAAACTAACTAGTGCTACCTAGCATGTAGGCTAATGTAGTTGGTCTAACTGGTTACTGATAGCAAACGTCAGCTACTAAATTAATCATTAATTAACAAGATAACACTAGGCATAATAAGATATGTTAGAAAAAAGTTTTATTTAGCTAGATAAGCAAGTTTACAGAGCTAGTAACATCAGTAGCTGCTAGATATTTATCTGTGATGAAGTGTGCACCACAAACACAGGCGTTCTTGATTATCTCATCCGTCCAGTCCTTTCTTCTAATGGCATTTAACCATAGTTGTCTTCTTTTTTGTTGACTGATTGGTGGTATCCGAAAGAATTTCAAATTTGACACCTTACTTTTCCAATTCTGGCACCCGAAAGCACAACAAGAGGACACCATGATAACGGACTGTCTACTTCTCTTTCGCGGACTATGACTGTCCCCGCCAACGTGATGGATTGTTTTGCCTCCAGTGATCATAGTGACGTAGGCTGTGAAGGGGTCTATAGTAGTTATCTCTAGTAGTTATCTATGTAGTCAGTGCTACTCTGCTAACATGGCAAACGTGTGTTATCCATTATGCTAACAATGTTAGCAATGGTAACTATGCTAAAATGTAAAGTAATTAACTGAGTTAACAATGGTACTTGGTTAACTCAGCTGGTATTCGTTAGCAGTTATGCTAACAATGCTAATTAATGCTAACAGTGCTAATTATGGTAACTATGCTAAAATGTGAACTAATTAACTGTGGTAACAGTGTTGTGTAGCTATATTAGCTGAAACTATTTAGCCGTTATGCTAACAATGCTAAAATGCATAGTAATTAACTGGGTTATGTGTGAGGTGCACATGGCAGGCACTTCAGATGGGTGAAATGAGCAGGGTTGAGATTGAGTGGGGATGGGATGTGTACTGGTGTTGGCTACTGGCTGCTTATATGCAAAAAGGTATTTAGTGACAGCACTAAAAATTGATGTCAGAGGCATATAACATGTTGCTACTCTGTATACTTCCACCTGCTTGTCATAAAAGCTGTCACATCTTTACCGTTTATTACCGAGTAATACAGTCAGAAAACAAGGAACTACTTCATAGGTGTGTGTATGTAGAAAATTACTTGACATTCTAACAAACGTATCGCAATGGGAAATTTAACCAAGCCATGGTATAATAAAATAATTAAGATGCACAGAAATCATGCCTTCGCTTCCCCCAAGAGTTTCTGACCACTGAAAGAAAATGTCTATATACAGAGGATTAAGTTTCTCCATCATTTTGCCTGGCATGGTCTTTTCTGGCAGGATATTCATGGCAGGATGTCTGGGGTATTCCCAAAAACCTGCCTGAGGCCCCAGGCGAGCACTCCAGCAGGTGTTGAAGAACAGAAAAGAGCAGTCTGTCTCAGAGCTCCTTTTAACTGACTCATTGGAGAAGAGCAGGACTCCTCTGTGGCAGAGGTGCTGTGGCTGGACCTTACTAAGACAAACAGAAGTGTTGTCCAAGGTCAAGTAAGATGACTCACATGTGTATTTTCTCCTGTATGGAGGCAAAATTAAACGTATGGAGAAAAAAATGATTAATTCAGAAATACATGAACCCTTTACCCATGATCTAAATCTTTGGATTTGTCTCTCAGATATCACAGTATTTACAGTATACCATGTTAGCCTTAGTCTCCAAGACATGAAGATTTTGATTCAGGTGAGGTCCTCCACATGCCAGTCTTCCTGAACCCATTTGATGAGTTCACTGGAAAAATGGGCATAGCCACAAAATCACAAAATAATCATATGAATAAATGAGTGTAGGATCATGCTAGAAGCATTTTAAAACAGCATTTTCTTACAGATCAAAAAAAAAACAACCGTTTAAATTAGAGAGACCTTCACACATGCATGGATCTCGTGAAGTTTGTAGTTATATTGACCTAAATTTACACTCCTCAATGCCTAACTATATGCAAAAGTGTTACCAAAGTGGCATACTGTGAAACATTTGCACTTTTCTGTTTAATGGAATATATTTGATTTGCTCATATACATAAGAGCAGAAATCTTTGTTTTCAAAGATCAGTCATTCCTATTTCATTTCATAGCCTCCTTCAAAAACCTTCTGTTAAAACACTTCACAATTTTGACAGCTCTAATGACATAAAAGGTGTTTTTAGGGAGGATATTTTTGGTAAATACAGGTGAGGTGAAACTGATATGCATTTTTATGTAAACACTGCTAGTAATCATTAAATGCCAATAAAGAACTTCATTATCAAAGCCAAGAAAAGATGCGCCTGAGTAAAGTATATACAATTTTATCAACTCAATTCTCCGTCTTTGTCTGTCTGCCTTTTTCTGTCTGTGTGTTTGTCTCTCATCACTCTCTCTCTGTCTCTCTTGCTTTGTGTGTCTGTGTGCAGGGGCGGATCTAGGGGCGGGGCCACAGGGGCCGTGGCCCCTCCTCTAATCAGACTGGCCCCTGAAGTGCCCCTGTTCTGAAAGAACCAGAGAATTCAGAGAATTCAACCGCTGCTGCAGTTACGCCCCCAACCCGTTGGTGGCAGTGCGCTTGTTTTTGCGTCGACGGGCGCATTGTCCATAGCCTTTTGCTATTACGATGGCGGATTTACCCGGACGAGAGGAGCTTTTCGGTGGAGGAGACCTGCTCGTGCTTGAAGTAAAAGCGCGTGAGTAGTTAATATTCGGGGATGGAAAGAATCCCCCCAAACCTCCGCGGGTCATAGAGGTAGGCCTATGGGAGGAAATATCTTCAATTGTGTCCTCCTTTGGCAAGAAGAGAACTTTCGAACAGTGCCCAACGCGGCAACGTTAGAAGACGTGAAACAAAAGCTTTAAACTCAAAGGAAACATCAAAAATAAAAGGTGGAGGTCCATCAAACCATTAGTCCACTAGTTTTCTTTTTGATGATTAGTCCATTTCATTTCTTACAACTTGCCACGCTGTTTATTAAATAAACTGCAGGGCATTGCAATCGCTGTTTATTTAAAAGACAAAAGAAACTGCAGAGCATTGCTATAAACTGCAAAACATTGCTATACTCTTATTATTTGTGCCTGTTTGCTTATTAAAACATAAAATACATGGCTATACAGGCTGCAACTTTTCTGCCAGTTCAGCTCGCCTCTCTGGGAAAGCAGCAGGTACATCGGGGTTCAACGCGCTGTGCGCCGAAAGCGGTGCAACAACGTTAGAAGACGGGAAACAAAGCCTTAAACTCAAAGGAAACATCAAAAATAAACGGAAGGTATAGGTCCATCAAACCATCAGTCCACTAGTTTTCTTTTTGATGATTTGTCCATATTATTTCTTACAACTTGCCAGGCTGTTTATTTA
>CM059275.1:6924069-6929069 GCA_030347295.1 Setipinna tenuifilis | reverse complement strand
TCTGTCTGTGTCTGTGTCTGTGCCTGTGTGTGTATGGCAGGCATCCAGCCTGTGTGTGACTGACTGTGCCTCCGTGAGCTGGTTCTGGCAGAAATAAACCACATTAATGGTTTCTGCTTTGGCTGCTAATCTTCGTCGTAAGAAGGTGGGGCCCACTGAGGATAGCTCCTTGTGTGTGTGATATCCTAATTTAAACATCAAAGATTCCATCATTACCATCCACAGCGTCGTCGAGCACCCGTTTTTTTTTTCAAGGGGAAATTATTACATCTTTTTTCCCTGCAAATTGTAATGTGAGGATTTTTTTTTTTCTGTCACACGAGTCTCACTGGACGTGGTGTGTTTGTGCACTTGAATGAGGAGGGAAAAAAGGGAAGGAAATGATCATTAGTGCCATGCGAGGTGTGAGACAAAGCTGCAACTTCTTTATTTTGTTTTTTTTTTTCTTTTTTTTGTGTGTGAGGAGGAGGGTTGTGATAGCATCCTTCCCTTCTGAGGTGGCATTTCAAATGAAGGATGGTCTTTGAGGAGGAGCCAGCCGGTCTTGTGACAGACTCAGTAACAGACACACAGACAAACACACACACACAAACATACACACACACACACACACACACACACACACACACACACACACACACACACACACACACGCATACACACACACAAACACAAACACAGAGAGCGATAGAGATAGAGAGAGAGAGAGAGAGAGAGAGAGAGAAGGGGAGAGAGAGAGAGATTTACAGGAAAAGAGAGATTAGATTGTATATCCACATAAAAATCATTTCGTCTTGGTGCCACTTATTGTTTCTCAATAGAGTGCATGTTTTGTACATGTGCCATACAGTAGGACTAATGTAACACCACACACAGTTATTTTCAGGATCTGGAGCAATCACAGTGTTGCCAAAATAATGCAAGGTAATACAAACTAACTACAGACAAGAGCGGGAAAGTTTCTCCACATGAAAAAAAGACACATTTCGTTTGTGCATGACTTATTTATTGTTGTTTTTTTTATAGGTGTTTTTTCATGGTTAGGGATGAGAAACTTTGAACTGAAGAACAAAGTCATGTATATTTGGGTCACACAGTTCAGTATGTTTCTTTCTCCCCCTGTGTGTGTGTGTTTGAGTTTGTGTGAGTGTGTGTATGTGTGTGTGTGAGAGAGAGAGTTGGTGTGAGAGTGTATGTGTGTGTGTGTGTGTGTGTGTGTGTGTGTGTGTGTGTGTGTGTACAGTATGTGTGTGTGTGTGAGAGAGAGAGTTAGGGTGTGTGTGTGTGAGTGTGTGTGTGTGTGTGTGTGTGTGTGTGTGTGTGTGTTCCTGCTTGCTGCACTGTGCACTCTTCTGAAGGCTCATCTGGTGACTGGGTCGGCTTTTCTCCTTCGCTTTTTCTTCCCTCTCTCCTCTCCTCTCCTCCTCGGTCGTCCTTGAAGTGAGTACCAGCAGGGTGTCTGCTCAGAGGAGGGGGGTGTGGTGGGGGGGGGGGGGGGTGTGGGGTGGGCAGAATGGAATGGGGGGTAGGGGGTGGGGGGGTTATGTGGCAGGAAGGGTTGGGAGCTAAATAATGGATGATTTCTTATTGAAATAAAGCCTGGGCCAAAGGAGGAAGAAAGTAAAGAAAGAAGAGAGGAGAAGAGGGAAAAACGAAAAAGAAAAACAGTGTGGTGAGAAGTGTGGCATTGTCATTATAGAGGAGACTTAGCAAAAGGCTTCATCCTCATAAGTGTTAAAAAAGAGTCAAACACTCTCTCTGCGAGTTTTGGAGCCCTTCAGCAGTCAAACAGCAAGGACACTTGCTCCCTCGTCTCCTCCCTCCCCTCCTCTGTACATGTGTGGATAGATATATAAAACATAAGAGGTGGATGCAGAAGATGTTTGTCAGCAGTATATGGCTGCATGGAGCAACACACACACTCTCGAGAGTAAAACACACACACACGGTTCTCCACTTAAGAACATGGCATAGCAGGGGGAGAGGTATCTTTCAAAAGGCCTATTCTAAGTACCCACACTGCGCCTTCGCTGCAAGAAGACACAGCTCAGATGGTGACACCCTTCAGGACACAAGTTGGTAACTTTGTCAGCATTTTTTTTTTTGCTTCAGGTTCAGGTTTCTAAGCAGAGAATATAAATATATATATGTAAATATGTGTTTATATATGGATAGATCACTGCTAAAGAAAGAAATTTCAGGGCACCAACCCCCTGTCACCTCCCAATGCACCATACGTACATATGTACAACATTGGGCAGTGTATACAGTGGTGGATGAGAGGGGGGTTAATGCCATGAAATTGCTTTAGTCCCATAAACTACAGCCGAACTTCACTGTGCCAAAGGACGGGTCATCCATCCAGGCCTCAGAATGATGAAGTGAAAACGGTTAAATGTTTATACAAACCAAGGGGCCAGAGGATCAGCGTTAAAAAATGAGACTTTAATGCCTCGCTTTTTGCTTTAATGCCTAGCTTTTTAAATATAAGGGGCTTTGCAGTTTTTGCCTGAATTTCTCATCGCTCATTAACACTTGGGCTGAAAGTTTCATGGCCTCTCGCCAAGTGGGTGAAAAATGAGGTAATCACAAACTCCTCGCCAGAGCCACTGCCCGATGTGTTACCAACGCATTGCCCGGTGGCGTTGTGCCGCCTGTGAGGGCATCAGTGTCTGAGAAAGTGTTGTTTACAGTGTCTCGCTATTTGTGCGTGCCGTAATAAATTTGCAGTCTGTTACACAGGACTTTATTGCTTATGCAAATGAAATGAACCTGTGTTTCAGAGGGTAGGAGAAAAATATGTTTGATTAAATATTCTTTTATTTTGTTTCTACTTCATATAATCCACGTATTACACAACACGCTACCTTTGGTGTGAAAAGATTATTTTTGAAGCCGCAAACAGTGCTGGTAGCTTCTTAGTACACGCTGTTCTGCTAGTGAAACAATTAGCTGTTTCGCTAGCAGGAAGAAAAATACTTTACCACAGCATTTCAACATTACTACTACATTACAGAAATTCTTCACCAACACATAACAGCTTGGGCACGCCATTTTGGCAAAAACAATCTTGAAATAGTGGGATCATCTTAAGGAGTTAAATCGCTAAAAAATCAAAACATTTCTAAAACATGCCAGTGGCGTGGGGGAAGGAGGAAAGCGGGAGAGGGCTGGGGAGCAGGCAGACTAAGAGGGAGGAAATGAGAGTGAGATGCTGCGTTAGTCAGACATATGGCTGTGATCACGAACCCTAGCGCTACAACAGGAACAGGCACAAAACAAACTCAGGCCTCGCAGAGGACAAGGGCCACATCAGCACCAGGGCTAGAGGGAAAATGAGTACCCTCCTTCTCAAAATAATAAAAAAGAAAAGAGAGAAAGAGAGAGAGAGAGAGAGAGAGAGTAGAAAGTAGAAAAGGCAGATCTTATCTGTGGAGAGACTGGGCCTCTGTGCGGCAGAGGAAGAGGAGGAGATGGATCAGCAGTAAGGAAGGGTACTTCAGCCTGAGGAGAATTTCCATATTAGAAGCTGCTCTCCTAAGCTGACCTTCACAGAGTAAAGTGAAACACACCAAAAAAAAAAGAAGCCAGGAGTCTATGGATGTGCTTGTACTACAGTACCTGTGTGCAACAAACTTTGTCTCTGAACACATTCTATGCTTAGGGTGTGAAATGGTTATTTGTTTGGTGTATGAGACCTTACACCCCTTGCTTGAATTTATAGTTAAACTGAAGAAAAATATTGCTATAGAACAAAACCAAATTTGGTAACCCTTGTGCGTTATGTTCATTACTTATTCATAGTGCACCATACGTTCTGACAGTGGCTCAAATCTAGAATTATTTATAAATGGACATTCCTGCACATAAAGCTTTACTATAGTGTTATAAATCCTTGTGTGCGGAGTCTAAAGCAGCTTTTGGAGTGTAAAAAGAAAGGTAGGTAAACTGTATGTTTTTACCTAATCGTTAAATAAGGTGTGTAAACTATATTTGCAGCAGTTTAAAAAACTGCAGGAAACTTTATCTATATGGAAAAGTGTTTATAATGCTGAATGCATACTGGGTTTAAAGCGCTACAGAGTTTAGAAAGTCTTACTGTCACAGATTAATAACATATTCATAAACCTCACATAACATTGTCATAAACACTGTTTAGGTTAACACATGGCAAAATTGGTAACTATTATCTATGAGCAGCCCTCTTGAGAGTTTTTAGTTTGGTGTGTGTATATGTACTCACGCTCAAGAAACAAGAACAATTTGCACTGTTCTTCAGTGTTTCTGTATCAGTATGAAAACTAAAATCTTAATACCTCCACAACACATTGTAATGTTACTATTAATACCACTGAGCAATATCAGGAAAAACATGTTTGTTACACTTCACTTCAAGTGAGTGTAATATACATTCATACAACCTTCATAAAATGCTTTTATATACATATTCAACTCCCCTTTATAAAACACGTGTTCATGTTTTACTCACAGAACAATCACAGAAATTTATTTTGTCAAAATGACCACTATTATTAACTGTTATCTGTTAATAATTGACTTCTGTAACACATTAAAGTGGGTGTAATAAAACTGTACCACTGCAATGACTCTCAGCTGCAACTGTGTTACCATAACATTGATCCTGTATGCATGATATCACAGTTAGCACATCTAACAAACACATAGTTCATAATACAGCTTGTTACATTGGCTTGGTAGTTACACGCTGAAGGGTATACTCCAAAGACTTACAATACAAATGTGATCTGTAAACTAATATTAGAAGCTAAAGAAATTGCTGAGGCAATGCATGTGATTCTCTGCTAAAGTGCTAAAGTGGAAATATAACAAAACAATAATTTACTGTTGGGAAACTTAGAAAAATGAATCGCAAGAAATGTGAGTCAGAGTGTTACAATGGCTGCACTGTGTTCACAAACTGTGCAACTGCGATTTGACATGTCAAACCTTTGCAACTTGCGATGTGACATTCACTTCTC
>CM059275.1:6911569-6919069 GCA_030347295.1 Setipinna tenuifilis | reverse complement strand
AAGCAGCGTAAAGGTCGTTTTTTGTATGACCTTTTTCCTAATGCACTCATGCTTCCCACCTGTGAGAAAAGTGCAGCACTGAAACCGTTAATATAAGTACTGATGCGCAATGTACAATGATGGGATGGGTGATAGGCAAGCTACTTATTTGCTCACATATTTCTTCCAGCCATTCACAAAATCAGCTGATTCTAATTAGCATAACTCTTTAATTATTGCAATTACCTGTATTAAATGCACAGGTAGAACCAGGTGTTTTAGGAATATGTGATACTAGAGTGTGGCTTCTGAATCAAAGCTGTCCATCACTGACTATAAGATTCACTGTTTCCATTCAGTAAAAAATTCGGTGTAGGACCAACCGGCTGGGTTTGAGGCCTTTTCTTCTCCATCTCGCCGATGAATCATCCCTCTTTGTCTCTCCTCTCTACGGAGGAAAATCACATTAAGAGAGGGGGAGCTTCCTGGGGCTGCTAGTGCCAGTTTCTGCCTTAATGGCAGTCATTTGGATCAGACAGAGAAAAGGGCCAGAAGAATGGAGAAGAATGCGCCTTTTTTGCAGGACTAATTCCAGTCAACAAAAACAGCCTGTCTGGCCCAATCCTCCCCATGTTCATTTGCATTCAAATATCCGACAGAGGGGCTAAATATATAACGCGGAAATCTCCCTGTTTATTTATACTCGTGTTAGAGGGGCTGCTTGGGTTACGACGCACACTCCTCCTCCCCGCCATGTCTACATCCGCGCGCTCTGTGGAGTATCAGGCCAACCACACCCAGTTTCCTGTGGCATTCTGTTTATTCATGTCTACCTCAGAGCCCCCTGGGAATATGAGGAGATGGGGGAGAGAGAGAGAGAAAGAGAGAGAGAGAGAGTCAGAGAGACAGAGAGAGAGAGAGAGAGAGAGAGAGAGAGAGAGAGATGAACTGAACTGAGGGGTCCCTGGTAATAGCAGCCAGATAGGTAGACCACACTGAGGACATGATCACTGAAAATATTCTGAGGTTGTGGGTGAATCCTGTGGATTTTTTTAGAAACAGAGAGAGAGAGATAGAGAGAGAGAAGAGAGACAGCAAGAGAGAGAGAGAGAGAGAGAGAGAGAGAGAAGGGGCGGGAGGGGGTAAGAGAGAGAAAAGAAGAGCGAGAAAGAGAGAGAGAAAGAGAGAGAGAAAGAGAGAGAGAGTGTGCTACAGTTAGAGTGCAGAGTTTGTCATATTCTGTACAAGGCAATTAGCTCTATCTCAAACAAAGCATTTATTTTATCATTACACAAACAAAATTACTGCAAATCTGAGGCCTCCGAATTCTCTGAATACCGTATTTGTACAGTTTTTTCTTTTTTTGATATCAAGATCCTATCACCTGGATAATACTGTGATTTTATGGCAATTTTAACCAGCAGATCCCAGGACTTATCCGTACTAATGCCTCTGTCTAATTGTACAATCATGCTGATAATACCATTATCTAATCCGGGAGCTGTGAGTTTGTACCTTTAGCTTTTACTGAAGCGATCCCGATAATTCCACTAACTAATTCATGGTTCACTCTGCTTTTTCTTCTGAACCAAACTGAACATCAACACGTAGACCCATAAACACACATCATTGCACACAAATACAGACAGACAGACAGACAGACGGATTGACACACAAAATATACAACACACACATACACCCTTACACACACACACATACACACACACACACACACACACACACATACACACAGATACACACACACACACACACACACACACACACAAGTATGCATATATCTGTTCAATCAAGCACATACAGTACATGGCAGTTTTTACAATATATTTATTTTCATATTGAAATACATATAATATTTATTAATAATTGGATAATATTTAATTAATTCTTAGTTGCTCTACATAATATGCAGTTAGCTGTGTGTTATAGCCTTATATCAGTCTTAAATGGCTCTACAAGCATCGATCATAAATAACCTTGATTTTTTTTTTAAGCAATCCAGATGCTGTAACCCCACCTAGTATAATCTACAGGCTAAGACTTCACAGGTTTGCCCTTGCTCACTAATTGAAAATTGACCGTAATTTTAGTTGGCATCAGCATTCCGTACTGACAGTTCTCTGGCCACAAATGTGGGGCGAAGAGAGAGAGAGTACACCTCTGTCCTATAGTAACCACTGGCCCCTTATGGAGGGCGTTTGGAGAGGAGAGACAATCCCTTACTGTATGCACATAGTAAGCTAGTATGTAATTATAAAAATGGTGGCGCTGGTCAAAATACATAGATTGATCACAGTCATTAATAATCAGCGTATTTACATTTTTAATCTGTAAGTAACCCCCGGACGGGAGTTTATTATGACTATGCGTTTTTTAAATTAATCTGTATCTGATTACATTAGCAGCATAAACCATTTGGGAAATGTCCTTAAGTACACAGGGACCTCTATAATCATTTCAGACGCTGGGGACTGGATGGAGAAATCCTTACATTCATACGTCTCAGATTCATGGCCTGTCTGTTTGGCTAGCCGTTTCCTTGTGGAGCAGCGGTATTTTATTTGGCTGGCCCGTCTTCTCGGGACAGGGGGACACTTGTCCTCGGCTGCTGCCTCCCCCCAAGAATTTCCTTGCTTACTTTTCCGTTGCTTTCCGAAGACGAAGAAGAAAAAAAAGAGTGCCTTATTGGTTTAGAAGGGGTGGAGTGGGGTGGGGGGGGAAGGGGGGTGTATGGAGGAGACTTCAAGGTGTTTGTGTGTGCGTGTGTGTATCTGTGTGTGTGTGTGTGTGTCTGTGTCTGTGTGTCTGTGCGTGCATCTGTGTGTGTGTGTGTGTGTGTGTGTGTGTGTGTGTGTGTGCGTGTGTGTGTGTATGTGTGTGTGTGTGTGTGTGTGTGTGTATCTGTGTGTGTGTGTGTGTGTGTCTGTGTGTATGTGTGTGTGTGTGTGAGTGTGTGTGCGCGTGCACACATGTGTGTGTGTGCAAGCGTGTGTGTACAAGCATGTGTGGTGGTGTTTTGTTGTTTATTTTGTGTATATCCAAACTCTCACATTCAGTTTATTCTCACCCTCTTTTCTTCACCTCTACAACTGCCAAAAGAAATAAAATGATTTTTATGGGGGTTTTTTTCTCGTCTTTTAAACAGTGTAACACAGGGGCTCCCAGTAAGGTGGATTGTGGACTTAGAGAAATGTAGCAATTTGTTGTTGTAATAAACCAGTGATAGTGGATTTGTGAGAAATTATTCCATCTGCACTTAAAACTTAAAACCCACGGCTGTGGTTACAGCACATTAATATGTAGAGTTATAGCACAGTTATGAAGTAAAAGGAGGTTACAGTTAAATTATTATAAATGTGTTATGTCACTTTCCTGAACAATAAATCACTGCTTTAGACTGATTTCACCCCAGGCTTACTAAGAGTAAAACATTTGGTAATGCTCTAAAATTAAATAAAAACAATAAAATAATAATAACAAACATAATTACATAACCATGTTGAAGGACATTTTTCATACAAGTTAGGGAATCCTCTTGACATATTCTAAGTGATCAGTAGGTTTAAACATTTGCTTTTCTTCTAGTATACTGTACAACCACTATAACCACTGCTAATAGCTTATTACAAGACCACACAATATGCAGGCTTGAGATATTTACCTTAATAAACCAAATGTTGTTGCTGGTAAGAATAATATGTTTAGCACCCAACAAGTGGTAGGTTACTTATTTTTTAGAATCCCAATAGCAGGCACACGTGCATGTTTTAAACACATTTTGTTTTTGTAGAACAAAATTGTATTCTGAGGTTAAATGCAACTGACTGAGTTGTCTGTGTAAGTTCTTATTGGTGTTAAGTGGTAGACAACTGGACTTCTGTTCAGGTTGAGAGAAGAAGTCGAGTTGCCTATGACTGTATAATGTTGTGTTTGATTATAGCAATAATATTCTGGGTAACAGTTTATTTTACATTTCCTTTTTTAGTGTGTCTACATGTAACATCATGTAACATTATGTACTTACATACTAACCCTAACCCTATTCTCTAGCTACAGTGTAAGTACATAATGTTACATTGTTACACACTTTCTTACTCTGTACTGAACTGATTTAACAGGGACAGTGGAAATAAAGGAAATAAAGTGTAACCATATTTGGTATCATAAAGAATTGGTCTGATAACAATATGCTATCTAACATATAGTGAAATGTGAGTCAGAGTCAGCATAGTCTCTGAAACTCGATTATCTAAGCATGTTGTAGTTCATAGTGTTCGCATGAAGCTCTGTCCACATTAACTTAGACCTGCTCTATAGTTTATGCTTGTTTATCTTCCATAAGCATATAATCTGGCTCTGAACGTATCCGATTGTTCTGATTACATGCTTGCATTATGTTTATTGAATGCTTAGAAACCCAACCATAAAATCTGGCTTAAAAATGGCATAAAAAGTGCTGCTATATTTTTCAAGACAAGTTCAGTTTCATGAACTTGAACTGATATATCATTTTCTTCTTTGTGTTGTGTAGGAAACCAGAATCCAAAATGCCAAAAACTTGTATATGTGTTTGAGTGTGCGTGCATGTGTGTGTGTGTGTGTGTGTGTGCTTGTGTGTGTGAGTGTGTGTGTGTGTGTGTGTGTGTGTGTGAATGCTCAAGCAGAGAAACGGATTGAGAAATCCCATTAGAGAGCCGTGTTGGTGCCACGCTTCCCTATACACACTCTGAACCCCGTGTAATCCACTCATATTCTTGCTGTGCGTCTTAACTCACCAATACACACACTAATACACAGGCAGGCAGACACATACAAGCACACACACGTCATGCACACACACACACACACGGACATACGACATGCAGACATGCATGCACACGCACACACACAAGCATGTATGCATGCACGCACACACTCACATACAGACACATGCACATGCACACACACACACACACACACACACACACACACACACACACACACACACACACACACACACACACACACAGCCTCTAGACCCAGTTCCTTAAGCAGGGGTGGAGAGTATCACACCACCACAGAGTTACCTATAGTCTGAATGATGACAGCTAATCACATAAAGCCTTTTCTCAACTCACTGGGCTGGTGTGTGTGTGTGTGTGTGTGTGTGTGTGTGTGTGTGTGTGTGTGTGTCCTGCAGAGAAGGTTGGCCGCTTCTAACAGCTCATCCACAAACACTTACAATCCATCAACAGCTTTTTGGCACAGAGCCTGTCAGACGGTGAGCAGTGTGTTTACATGTGTAGTCAGAAACTAGTTCAGTCTGGTCTTCTTCTAGGCAGATAGCTGGCTCCAAGGCAAGCAGACAGTCGTGCATTTGGTAGCCTATTTATGGTTAAGGGGGTGATCTGACTTCGACCGAGCCAAAGTCTAGTAGTCAAATATGCAATATGCAGTGGAATATTTCATTTTATCTTACTTTACTGTAATCATCTTTCCCAACTTGCAGCTCTGTTTACATAAAATATATGTGCCTACTAATTAGTTTGTTAACTGCATCTTCTACGTTATGCCATTTGTTGCATAAGTTTGTTGTTTTTATGGCTAATAAAGGGTTTTGCACCCTCATTCTCTTCCTACAGCTGCTTCCGTGGTCATTATTACTGTAATAGCCTTGTTGACATGTCTCCATTTGTCCACCCTGCTTATGTTTACTATATGGGGGGGTGCAGGTCCTACACGCACCAGAGATGAGCAGAAAACAGTAGGATTCTGTTGGTTTGTGCTATGCTGTTCTAAAGGGAGGGGGATTTTTACCCTCTGTCTCTGTCTAGTTCTTCTACCAATATGTCTACTCTGTCTCTTTCTCTATTTCATACTCTCTCTTTCTCTCTCTCTGTCTCTTTCTGTGTGTGTCTCTCTCTCTATGTCTCTCTCTAGTTCTCTCTCACTAACTCACTTGCTTACTTACCCTGTCTTTCTCTCTCTGTCTCTGTCTCTCTCTGACTCTTTCTCTGTCTCTTGCTCTCTTTCTTTCTCTCACTTACTTGCTCGCTTACTTCCCCTCTCTTTCTCATCCATCTCTCTCCTCTCGGCTGTGTGCATGACCCCCTCCCTCAGGCTTACCTGAGAAGGAAAAAGAGAGAAACAGATACAGATGGAAGGGGAGAGCCGCTCAGCGAGAGTGAGAGAGAGGGAAGGAGATGAAGAGAGAGAGAGAGAGAGAGAGAGGGAGGGAGATAGAGGGACAGAGAGTGTGAGAGAGATGTAATGTAGGTGGAGAGAGAAAGAGATGGGGATAGAGAGAGAGAGGAGAGAGAGAGCAGGGAAGAGAAGGGAAGGCGCACAGCAGTAGAGACAGAGTGAGGTGCCAACGATGATATGCTTCAGTGCTAATATTAATCTCCTTCATTTGGCAGCACTGGATTGGAGTGTCTTAAGCGGTTGTTTCCTTTAGTTCCTCTTCTTTTCCAACGGCTTCCTGGATGGTACTGCTGGACATGGTTCAAGGAGAAGGAACACACACACACACACAAAGACACATACACAGACATACACACACACACACACACACACACACACACTACACACACACACACACTACACACACACACTACACACACACATGCACACGCACATGCACACACACACTACACACACACACAGTTGGGCAGCTTGTGCTTCGTGTAAACAGTCATGCAGGCAGGATGGGTAGACGTATGGGTCTATGCTCCGAGCTTCTCTGCCAATCAACCTCAAAGCTCCTGTTCCTGCCCTCCCATTGATCCCCATTAAAATGCTTAGCAGATGCTTGGCTTTAGACTGACAAATGCTGTTTCTCTCTCTCTCTCTCTTTCTCTGTCTTCCTCTCCCATCTTTCTCTCTCCTTCTTTCAGTTTGCTTTTGCAAAAAAGGGCAAAGTCATGGTGAAAAGACAGATACGCTAAGCACATTTTTTATTTATGCACATACAGATCCACTGAACACAATATAGTCTGATATTATTAGAGTACCATAAGGTACCTATTATAAGATGTGCATGCATTTAATGCATCAATGTCAATTAGGTGTACCTACAGTACATGTTTTTACAATGCAGCATGGCTCTAGAAAGGTAAAATCTGGAAACTGCACCGAGGGTGTGTTATCTTCATGTGTGTGTGTGCATTGTGTGTCTTTGTGTGCAGAAATGTACTGTATATGTGTGCTTGCATTTGTGCAAGTGAATGTATGTGTGTGTGTGTGTGTGTGTGTGTGTGTGTGTGTGTGTGTGTGCATGTATGCATGTCTGTGTTTTTGTCTGTCTATCTGTCTGTCTGTTTGTCTGTCTGTCTATTCATCTGTCTATCTGTCTGTCTGTCTGTCTGTCTGTCTGTCTGTCTGTGTGCTAGTGCACACGTGCATGTATATGAGAAAGAGAGAGAGAGAAAGAGAGAAAGAACAAAACAGAGTAAATGTATGTGTGTACGGGGATGGGGAGGATGTAACCAAATACCCCACCCCCCCACCACCCCCACCCCTTTT
>CM059275.1:6901569-6906569 GCA_030347295.1 Setipinna tenuifilis | reverse complement strand
GCTCAATGTTCATTAGTGCTTTCAACCCTCCCTCCATTTCCCTCTTCTTTTCCTCAACACCTCCCCTCACTCCCTTCCTCCCTCCCTCCCTCCCTTCCTCCCTCGTTCTACCTCTCTCTCACTCTCCCCTTTTTTCTCCCTCTCTCTCTCTGGTGCTTTCACTCTACCTCCCTCACCCGCGGAATCTAGTCATCTAATTAACAATGGTCCTTCAGTGTTGTGTAATTTAGGACAGAACACAGCAGTTGTGGATGTTATTAGGCACGATATCAATCAGACGTAGACCATAAGGCAGGCTTGCTAATGCCCCTGTCACATTGCTATTCCCTCTCATATTTACGACCACAAATTTGAACTGCATGACTGGCATTGCACAGTGCTCCAATAATAAAATAAATCAAAACATAAGAGTTTTGTCTTTTTGCAATTTCCTCTTCTGTCTCAGAATATGAATCCAGATGTTTCCGGCATGCTAAAGATGCTTTTCATCTTTTTTTTTTCTTCTCCCCCCCCCCTCCATCTTCTCCCTTGTGCCTTCAAAATAAATGTAGCCTTTAAAAAAGAGGGGGGGGGGACTTATAAAAAAAAGCAAAATGTCCTCTTAGCCTAAGGTTGTAGTCTGTTTTGCATTGATAGAGAGGCAGAAGACGCCTCTGGCCATCCTGTGGAGCGTGTTTTTCCTCTGTGATATCCTACCACTGCATCTCCACTCTGGAATCCTCTTCCGAGGAACGCGTGCAGGTCAAACAAACGCATCACACCCACACGCACCCCCACCCCCCACATACCGCCACCCCCAACCCCCCTTTCACTTTCCCTCTCCCCCTCCGCTCTTCTAATTGAGGGTGTGGAGGTTAAAGAATGTCGCAGTTATCACAAAGCAGGCAGAGAGCACATTTCAGGAATACTGTATAATCTGAGTTGTGAGTAACCTGCATTTTTTAAAATATATTTTTTTGAGGGGAAATTCATCAGTGCCTAAGCATTTTTGGGCAATCACGTTTCAGAACCGGCATGACCAGAAGCATACTACACAAAAGCAGTAGGGGGGGGGGAGTTACAAAAGCAACAAATATATAAAAGGAACAATGAAATATCACAAATTTGATTAAACGAAAGAAAACCAAATAGGCAGCACAGAGCCTTTTGCTGGTTTGTGTCTGAGGAGTTCATTTTGCTTAATGACGCACAGCTTAATTTTCCTCCCCATGACAAACTACATGCGTTTAGTGCCAGTCATATGGTGACCCACAGCTCCGGTAAACACAGCTCGTTCTCTCAGCACAAACCAGCCCTCGCCCTGAGCACTGCCAGAAGCGCCTCACTTCCTGTTGGGTCCCTCGACCCGAGGCCAAGTCCAAACAAGCGCAGCCTGTGCACACGGAGGGCTGTGTGTGTGTGTGTGTGTGTGTGTGTGTGTGTGTGTGTGTGTGTGTGCGCGGCTGGGTCCAATCCACCTGCACAGTGTAACAACCCGCCATAGAAAAAAAACAGCACTGACATGTCAAGCGGGCCTGTTTGAGTTTCCAGGGTTACGCACGGAGAGAGTCGGCACCGGATCCAGGCCAAGTTGCTCCGTCGGCAGCAGTGACGGGCCGGGCCAAGAGAAACGGTACAGGCACCACCACTCTTTCTGCTCGGAGACACACAGGAGCCCAATGTTTGACAGTGTTTTGAGTATTAAAGCCTTTTTTACTGCTACATGAAAAAGAGAAACACGAGGACAAATATCACCAGGGTGCTACTTACTGGGCAGGAGTTGGCCGGAAGGCTGATAATAAAATATTTTGCTGTGTGGTGATTAAAGGAAAGGGAGAAACATTGGTCCAGTGCTGAGATTTGCGGTAAAAAAGCTATGTTAAAAAGCTCCCATAACTACACACATTTATACAAAAAAGAGGGCAAACGTCTGCTAGCAAACGTCTATAAGTCTTATAATAGAATAAGATTCCTCTTTGCTTTGTCTTCCATCCTTTCACTCTGTGGTCTATCCAAACTGTGGCAGGTGTCAGTACAGTTCAGTGCTGATGTCACTCGCATCGCTGGGGAACAAATCAATTTTGTGTAAAGGCATAACCTGTACTCTTTTTTTCACCCCACAAATCAGACAGCTTGATATGGACTGCGTTTCCTAGGTCTAACAAGGGTTACGTTTGTCTATGTTTATTTAGCAGTGCCACCCAACCTCATGGCATATATGACTGAGAGACCCTGCCTGGCAGTGCAGAAAAAAGCCAACGAGGAGCTTTCTGCTTTCTGTTTTTCTCTGGATGTTTTTTTTTTTTGGAGCATGGCCTACAGCAAGCCAGCGACCCTGTTCTGTTGCTGTTCACTTCATCTGACAACTGACAGGATGCAGAAAAAATAAGCGTGAAAGGTAAAAAAAAAAAAAAGAAAACCTTGTAGTGCCCCCCCCTCTCAATAAATGAAACAAACTACACATTTCTCTGGCTGCGTCTGTTAGTGTGGCTGAAAAAGAAAGATTTTTGCAGAGTGAGGTACCCAGTTCTACAGTCCTACCCATTCCATGAAACACAATTTCATCCTCATTTTCAAAAAGCAGGGCAGGCGACCAAGCAGTAATGTTGGGAAAGTGGCTCAATGCCCTCCGCAGAGAGCTCTAACCAATTAGATGTTACATTTTACAGGTAACAGCCTGGGCTGACATACCTGAGTGTAATGACGACTGGCTCTATTAATGTGACAACATGTCAAACAACTGCTTCCTGTTAAAGTACCCTTATCTTAATTGGGGAGACCTCCAAGGACCGCCTGCGTACGGTGGCCCCGGGTTCTGGTTCTCGTCTGTGGTGGCCACCGCACACCATTACTTCACGTCAGACGCTCCGAGTGCGGAGGCGTAAGATGAAGGGGGGAAATTAGCGCTGAGGCCCATTTATTTTGCCCTACCGTGAGTCCTCCATCAATCACACACAGTCCGCACACTAAAAACTACAAGACTAAAAAGCAACACACCTTCCCCAAAAAACACACACCTAGACTAGAGAATACTATATACACATACTGCCAGCAGCTCACATTCCAGAGATATGGTATCAGAACCGAAGCCTGGCCTGGTCTGGCCTGAGTTCGGTCCAGAACACTTAACCAGATAGCTTCCAGATCTCCAAGAATCTTCAGATTTTCCAACAAATGTCTCCTGGATCATGTTTCCTGTGCTGTAAACTCATGCATCATGTAAATGGTGTGGATACTCTATAAACTGTATGTTATCCCACATTAAACTTGACTGCTCCAGAATGAAAATGTTTTAAACTTCCAGGCAGATCACCAGCGTGTAAACATACACACCTGTATTTGCATGAATCTCCACAGAATAATAACACCTATTCTCTTGTTCCTTTTCGTCTTTTTTTCTTGTCCTAAGACTTCTACATGTCACTTTCTCCTCCTCCTCCTCCTCCTCCTCCTACTAAAGCTCCTCTTCTTGATTGAGAGCCGTGAGATGAGGATGTGTGGAGGACACCCCCAGTGCCACCTCCACCCCCCCACCCCCCAACTACCACCACCACCTCCACCACAGGGAGGGATGTTCCTCCCTCAGTCCTCTGCGACACCACTCCACCTCCTGCTCCCTTTCTTATTCATCCTTCTCTCCTCCTCGGGCACTGTTTCAAATCACTCCCCTTTTGTTTTCTCATGAATATTTCCTGCCTTGTTAGACAGTAATCAGTTTGGGGTTGGAAGCTGTGTGTATGCACAGAAAGAGAAAGAGAGAGACAGAGAGAGAGAGAGAGAGAGAGAGAGTGTGTGTGTGTGTGTGTGTGTGTGTGTGTGTGTGTGTGTGTGTGTGTGTGTGTGTGTGTGAGTGAATGAGAGAGAAGAGAGAGAGCGAGAGAGAGAGAGAGGGATACTGGCCGGAGGAGCTTGGGCTGGTGCGAGGCGAGGGTACTGCTGAACGGTGTCTGCTGAGCCCCCTGCTACCATCCTTGGGTAATTTGCTGCAGATAGACCTTGTATTTCATCATAAGATAATCTAACCTTTGAGGTGTTTTACAGACTGCGCCTGTGTGCCTAAAATAGGTCACTTAAGCAGGGCTTAAGTGTGGCAGTCCGGCAGATATGGGGGGGCCCCGGCCCTCCCCGCTGCCTGGGGGAACAGCAGGCACGGTAATTGGTAGTTATGGCTCCGAGGTTCCATAAGCGGCGAACAAAAGTTGACCACCTATTGTCACATTTAGGACAGCGGCTAGTGACTAGCGGCTAGCTCCAACGCACTGTCTGCTAGCGCAACAGCTTCATTAGCCAGACCTAGCTTCCCCTAATCACAGAGGAAGTAACCTGAAGGAAAAAAAGAAGGACTGCGTCTGCTCGTCCTTCACCATCTATGCACCTCTGTCTGTGTCGGTTTTATCATGTCAATGTCCCCTTTCTCTAACTCTCTTTCTCTCTGTCTCTCTCTTCCTCTTTTGCATCAGTACCCTCTCTGTTTGGTACAAAAGGGGGTGATAATAATAGGCATCTATAAAAAGTACCCTGCATTAGGCTAATCTGCCACCCATTTCAATTTTTGATAGAGAGAGAGACACAGGGCGAGAGAGAGAGAGAGAGAGAGAGGAGGACAGAGAAAGAAAGAGAGAGAATGGAAACAGAGAGAGAGAAAGACTGAGAGAGGAGAAGGAGAGAAAGAGAGAGACAGAATGAAAGAGGGGGAGAGAGAGAGAGAGAGCGAGAGAGAGAGAAAGCGCGTAATGAAAGGCCCTAAATGACAGTGGGTTGACAGTGGGATCGGCTGGTAAATGACTCCGGAGTGGCGGTGCTGCCGTGGAGCTGGAGCAGGGAGCGGGGCGGCTGGAGGAGGAGGAGGCTCCCGGTAGAGCTGATTAATTCCAGTCGCAGCGGCTGCCGCGGGAGCAGAGGGGTTAGCGGCGGCGCGCAGAGAGGAGCCTATTACCACTCCGCCGATCTAATCAGCTCCACCACGACCCAGCTTCCCAGAGACTAACTTTCCCCGGGCCGCTCCCCATTCGTTACACACG
>CM059275.1:6879069-6896569 GCA_030347295.1 Setipinna tenuifilis | reverse complement strand
AGTCAACCGTCACCTCAGCCTCCTCCCCCTGTCAACGGGAGATGGTCAGCCGCCACGTTTCCGTGACACCCAAGCCTCGCTGAGCTCACGCTGGCTTTCTGCCCCGAGGCATGAACCCCAGGGCCTCACCACGGCAACCAGCTGGCCCTTGAAACGGTCATTGCTTCGACAGGGCCCTCAGCTAAGGCTCTTATCAAGCTGCCACACTGGATTCATCCCCCCCCCCCCCCCTTTCAGAGGGATCAGGAGTCTCTCTCAGTCCTCTTATCTGCCATCGAGGAGAAAAAAAAAAAGAAAAACCCTGCTCCTTTCTCTCTCCTTCAGTGCAGACGTACTCCTGTCCTTTCATTCTTTTTTCCCTCCCTACTGTCTGCCTTTCTCTCTCTTTTTTTCTTTTTTAAACCCGTCGGGTGCCCACAGAAGTTTTGTCAGGGGCGTTCTGACAGTCCCCCCACCCCTCCGCATCCAACCCCAACCCCACCCCCCAGTGACACGATGCCCCCTCTGCCTTTTCCCACAAGCCCCCTCTCCCCCTGCCCTACCTTCCTGCATGTGATTGGCTGCTTTTAATCACGCAGCACCAACAGAAACAGCAACAGCAACAGCGCACCCCCTATCAAAAGCTCCCCGGCTCTTCTCTCCTCTGACCAGCAAATAAAGATGTTTTGTTTACCCTGTTTTGACAGCCACTCAATCAAGCGGAATCATCTGAATTCAGCGTGCCTACACAAGTTATCGTCTGAACTCGGGGTCTAGAAAGTAATGATGACCGCAACAGTAAGAATAATAATTATTATTAGTGAGAGTGATTGTGCAACATGTCCTGACAGGCTTTTCTCCCCATTGCAGCCCCACACACGCACATGTCAACTGCAATTTAATGCAATAAAGTGGTCTATCAGACAGCTATCAGTCTTTCTGTCTCTATCTGTCTACTGCTCTGTCAGGCCATCTGCTTGGCTCGATCGGCTGGTCAGGTCCACATGAATGAGCAAGTGTTTTTTGTTATTTTTTTCAGTAAAACCAGAGACCCCTGTTGCAGAAAGTAAAAACCCTGCCACATATCGGATCCAACCATTTTCCAAAACAGTTGATCCTAATAAGCACACAGGTCATCACAGGTAATTAGTGAAATCACCTGTGTTAAGTGCACAAGCAGAGGGAATATATGGCAGTTTTTGTTTTTTACTTTTTGAAGCAGGAGAGGCTCTCCACCTTTTAACGGTACTTTTGGTAACTACAGTATATATCCCACACCTGTCCTCTCACACAAAGACTACAGAGCAGTATTCACAGCATCTGCTGGGCCACAAAGATTTATTCTCAGTCTGCCTGACGCTATGACCCCTCGCTAAGGAAGCATTTTGCTTTATTTATTCTCCCCTGTGATGGAGCGTTTTGACCCATCTCTCCCAGTTTGCCTGCCTGGTGGCGGTGAGTCTGTTGACAGGTAAATGTTGACCGCCGCCTAGCCTCCTCCTGGGGCCGACTGCCCCCCACCCTTTACCGCTCGTGTTTCTGGGTCTACTTGTTAAACACCCACTTGTTTTGACTTTCCCACTAGAGACTGCACACCTCGGCATGAGCGAAGCATTAATGCTCCCACAAGAACACAATTACTGTTAAGTTGGCTGGTAAACACGTCCCCAACTTTTAAGGGCTTCTCTCTTGGTTCTTGACTTCCACTGATGTGTGTGTGTGTGTGTGTGTGCATGCGCACATGTGGGTGTGCGTGTGTGTGTCTGTGTGTTTTCTTTGATTTTTTTTGTTTGTCTTTCTTTGTGTGAGTTTGTGTGTGTGTGTGTGTGTGTGTGTGTGTGTGTTTTTGCATGTATCAGCGACTGTCTCACCTCCATTTTAAGCGGTAAGTGGCTCAACATGAGGTCAGAGCTGAAGAGGAAGGGAACCCCACTTCAATGATAGAGGTGGTTAATTGACAGAACCATTACACACATAAACAACAGGGAATAAATATACCCACTTTCCTTTTTCTAGATGGGAATGTTGGTCTGTGACAGCGTTATTTGAGCTCCTGCATTTTCTGGCCAGAACACTCTAAAAAATATGTTTTTTTTTTTAATCTTTACTAAGTCTGTCACTTTTATTAAAAAATGGATTTCAGGCGGACCCATGAATGTTTTTGAACAAGTCTTTTGAAAACTAGAGTAACACTTTATTTGAAGGCATCTACATAAGGGTGACTTAACATTACATTACATTGCATTTGGCAGACCCTTTTATCCAAAGCAACTTACAAAAAGGAGGACATAACACATATCATGAATATTAATGACACTTCATTCATGTTTACGACTGTTTTCATTAAGTGTGATTCGTTTCTTGCAATGTCTGCATCCCAAAAAATATCACCTTCACATGAGAAAGATGAATAAAATGTCAAAAATGTCCATGGTATATGTTATGTAATGTTTATAACATGCTCATGCCACTCTTTTGTAGACACTTTCAAATAAAGTGTTACCAAAAAAAAAAAGAAATGGGGAGATTAGTCTTCATCCTAAAACATGTAGCTGCATGGATGAAGTTAACAGTAGGTTATTGCTTTCAGTTGATGGTCATTGTTGTTCTGTACAGTTTAAAGCAACATTATGTTTTCAGCACTCTGTTTTCAGCCCTGCTTTGTCAACAACCTTTACAAATTTCCAAAAAGTAAATTACACAACAACGCTACTCAAGCTAGTTAAGCTAACTTTGCTAACAATAAATCAGCTCCCAGCTTTTCTGAACAAACTGTAGAATATTTCTTAAAAGATGGAAGGTAGTTAGTTTGACAGGATATCTGTAAAATTCTGTAATACATTTCTGTATTTATCCAGTGGACTCCAGTGTAGACTATCTTGTTAAGATAGCGTAATGTGAGCATTACTAGCTCAGCTCATATAGTAATATCCTTAGACAACACAAAAAAGAATCACATCTGTGCTCACACATTGTCCTGTGCTGCCAGTTCATTTTAGTACTTGTGTAAGTGAAGGCTTTATGTGTTTCTTGGCAGGTCATCCTAACATATAGCTATGATTAATCTATAGATCGTTAAGGGCAGGCCATGTGTCACTTAGTAAAACTGTCCAGTGGAAATGTTCTTTTGTGCACTTCTACAGTAAGCATGGGTACAGTAGCCTGGTGCTATTTCAAGTGATCAACATTTTTTTCAAATTGTAAAATGCATAAAAATAGACCCTCTCGTGTGTAAGATATTTAGCTTCATTTTGTGTGCGATATTGCATTAAAACAGTGAATTGGCATATACTGTAAACAGATCATCTGCAGAGAGTGCCATTGTGTTATTAAGTTACTGATAGATATGGCTTTCAGCATTTAGCATGATATTACCACACGTACTAAAAACACGGTTAGCAAACAAGCTAACTGTATCTGTAACCACTGTGCTAATATTAGCGTTGTTTATACATGTTAATACCTTTTTAGATAAACAGTTACATTAAGCCATTAAACACAGAGCATTAGTCAGTTATATTGGTCACTGTAAAAAAGCAAGTCTTACTAGATCTGACTTAACTTTGCTAACAGGTAAAGTAATGACTGCAATAATCAGTTATTTAATCATTTGACTCAGTTGGATGTTTATCCATGCAATAAATGTAAGTAATATATACCTGTCTTTTGCTAACTACTGCCATGATCAGCTGTAACTGCACATGTTATGTCTGCTAGAAGGTAATTACCTGTAAGGATGTCTTGTGATGGAGTATTTATTTGTTTACAAAAGTTAAACTCCACCTAGTTTAGTTTTGAAGCTAAACGGTTACACATTTGATAACCGTGGTGTGTTACAGTGTTTAGTGCTAACTTAATTGAGGATCACTGCTGATGTAATTTACAAAGCACAAAGGAAATACTTGGGATCACACTCATTTTAATCCTCAAATACAAATTGATCCATGTATTGAGCTATGTATTGTTTTTTTAATGGATTCCATTGTAATACAGTATTTCCCTTTGTCTTATAGTGACCACACAGGTGCACATATACATACTCGAAGCACACAAACACACACAGAGACCCCATCGCGTAATGATCGATTCATTAATTAAGCTACTACCACTTTTCATTTTTTTCTTAGTACCATCATGAGTAACTGTTCTGTGAACTACTGTATTTGTCAGCGATTCTCCACCAGTGAGTCCGAGAACCGACGCGGCACATACTTAAGAGGGTGACACAGCAGATAATTGAAATTCATTTGCAATTACAGAGGAACAATAAACACAATCCCCCGTTCCTTTTATTAATATCTGCTTGCCCCGCGAGGAACAGTCCCAGTGCTTGTGTTTTTTACAAGCACACTGGAAGCAGGAGCGTAGTAATAGCAACAGAAGTTAATGTAGCTTGAACGGGCCTCCTAATTGTCCCTGTCTCTGTCATATTTGTCTACTTGAATGCTCCTAAATACCACAGCAATTAATTACCATGGTGCAGGTATGAGTAGCTGTGCTACTCGAGTGTGCATCTGTGTGTGTGTGTGTGTGTGTGTGTGTGCACGAGAGAGAGAAAAACAGTGAGGGGGAGAGCACATTTGTGGTTACTATAAAACAGTGTGCATGTGCAGTACCTTAATAAATTCTACAGTATTAGAAGTGCTGCAGCGCACAGAGGTATTTTTTTTCCCCCGAACAAGTATTCTCAGGACTCAGATTTAAAACTCTCCTTGGCGCTGTCCCTGTCTGATCTGAGGTCCCCAGAGGCTACTATGTTTGGAGGTAGAGTATAACTACTGCTGTCTACTTCTGGGTGGAATATATTAGAAGGCTTTTTTTGTCAGTAAGTCTTCTCATTACTGCATACTTTCATCTGTGGCCACAGCCCTGATGTCTTACATCCCAAAACATGACCTCTGCTTGTTGTGATTGCTTTCGTTGCCACATATGTAAAAATGTGGTATCTTCCAAACAATATGTCAAACTGTGCATGATGTCCTCGCACCGTAGCCGATACACTAGAGGCTTGTTTTTTTCCCGTTTTTGTTCTTGTGGTTGTTTATAAAGGGGTTGTGGCATGTGAAGCTCTGAGCAATCGCAGGCAGATTGGCCTCCTGTCTGAAGTGCTCTCTCCTTTCCCATCATGCCCTGCTCTCTCTTTCTCTCTCTCTCTCTCTCTCTCTCTCTCTCTCTCTCTCTCCACCTCGTGCGGCACACGCCCACTCATCAGCGCTGCATTAGCGCTCGTCAGGAACGGGACCGCACGCATGCACTGCACTCCCCTCCATCTCCATCTCCATCTCCATCTCCATCTCTACGCCGCTCCATCCATCCATCCCTCCCTCCATCCCTCCCTCTCTCCCTCCATCGCGCCCCATCTCCTCCGCGCCTGATCGCAATTTATCCCTGACCTTTGCGGTGGGCTGGGAAGGCTAATGATGGCGTAGAGATAGCAGGTGCGTTGCATTAGCCAACTTCACCGGGCAGAACAAATTAAAAACGCAGACCCCACCATGGTCACTTCATCTCCCTACAGTGCGTGCGTGCTCGCCACTGTTGTTACTTGGTGCACTGAAATATGTAAAAATGCACACAGACACAAATACACACACACACACACACAGTGACATGCACACACACAAAGACATACACACAAATATACACATACAAAGCACTTGGAATTGTGATTACACACAGGGGTGCTACTGTCAGGTGTACGCAATCTGAGGGAGAAAAAAGAAAAAAAAAAGCAAAATCCATTCACATTATCCCACCACCTGCATAAAAGGAGAAATAGCGAGAGAAAAACAGACAGAAAAAGACCGTGATTTTTTTTTTTGGAAAAGCTGTTCTCTTAGTACAATACAAACTAATCCAATTTGTAATGACAAATTACAATTTCAGGTTTTGATTTTAAAACGTAAGTGGAGTTAATTTGGTACAGTTGGAATCCATATTGCGGTTGGGATGAGATCTCAGATGCAGTCTCTTCTGGACAAATGGAAATGTGGCCCGACGACGCTTTCCCACGATTGTCTCTGAGAATCCACGCATGTTGGATGTGATGAAGAAGTAGAGAGAAAGAGGGGAATGAGAGCAGGGAGGAGGAGAGGAGAAGAGGAGAAATGGAGGAAGGTGGGGTGGGGTGGGGGGGGGGGACAGAGGCCTATTACATTGGCTTCCCTGTTTCTCCTCTCTGCATTATAATATGCAAAACACCCCTGCCGTCTCTCTCGCTGCCTCCCACTGCCTGTTCCTCGCGTACTCTGTGAAATCCAATCTGAGCAGCTCTCTCCATCGAAATCAAAGAGGGAAATCAGCTTGATTTGGACTCCTGCTGCTCTAGAGGATGTGTGTGTGTACATGCGTGTGTACGTGCATATGTGTGTGTGTGTGTGAGTGTGTGTGTGTGTGTGTGTGTGTGTGTGTGTTTGTATGTGCACATGTCTGTATATCTGTGTGTGTGTGTGTGTGTGTGTGAAAAGGGACTGCAGGAAGCTTTGAACACAGACTGGTGTTTGGTAGGGGAAGTCACTACTGAGACTGCATGAATGTAGAGGCTGTAGGGTGATGCAAATCTGATAAGGGATTCTAAAATCTATTTCTTGTATGTGAATCTAACATCTAACTTAACATGTACACAGATCTATTTCTTTTTCCGAATGAAAATAAGTCTCAAGCTCCCTAATTCCTGTAAGAGCTTGCATTATTCAAACATCAGATAGCTGTCTACTCTGTAGACAAGGCTTATTTGTACCAGGCAAAAGCATAAGTCTTTATTACTGTATTCATCTGCTGTGCTGTGGTCATATTTTAATTCAGGAAATGTCCACCTACTAAAAAAGTCTATATCCATTCTTTGTGCAATTGAACTAATTTAGGACAATTTAAACCAGTTGAATTTAAACCAGTAACAACCCATTGCATTATTGATTCCCCAACATTGGCATGAGGGTGGGTTCTCCATAGTGGCTGGACCATAGAGTTCTTACTTCATTCAGGAGACATGACCCAAAATGGTGGGGTCAGATAAGATGGAAGGTTTGGAAACTACTGCACAGCTGTAAAATGTAAGCAGGATTTGATTGTTGCCTCTAACACCTCCTAAAACCTTTCCTTTTGTGAAAAATGACCTGGTATACCCTGTGTTGCTAGTTACCTCTCCATAGGCCACTGTTGTTGTCCAATGACTACAATTAAATGGATAATTAGAGCCTTGCTGCTGACGGCAGGAGGAAGAACACACATTTACATTATGGGAAGTTGAGGCGGGGGGTAAACAGGCAGTTACAAGGCCTATGGACAAACAGCTATCCTGTGGTGTCCAGGCAAAACAACACAAAGACTCAGTTAAACAAAATACTACCATTCATAAACACTGTGATCTTGAATGGTTATGAATGGTGGTTCTTTAAGACACAGTAAAAAAAACCCTACATAATTGTTCAAGACATATATTTTTTTCCATTCAGGAACCATGATACATGAGAGTCATTTCCTCTGTCTCTTCAGATACCTGCAGTAGCAATGACATTTACTCTCCCAGCTGAGTGATTAAAGGGCTTACACACCAGGTATGCAAGACTGGACTTCACAAGCTTGATTGCAAACATCAGTGCAACAGGCAAAAAAGCGTCACTGCTTTTGCACTTGGACTGTTCTGTACCTCAACACTGCAACCAATGTTGGACATGCGGTGTTCTGCGGCTTTGCATTTTGCTATTTCGAAACCCAATTTGAAAAGCCTTCGTCACAGTTTTCATTCTGACTGTGGTTATAGCTCTGCTTCCAATGTTGGACAAGAAGGAACATGACAGGTACAGAAAAGGCCCACGCAGGAAGAACACAAACAAACAAGACGAGACTAAACTCCCACAGTGTTGCTAGAAGGAAGGACTCGCCTGCACCCATCTCAGCTGTGGAGAAGAGGGAAGGAAGAAGAAAAAAAAAGAAAGAAAGAAAGAAAAAAAAAACGCTGTGTGCTTTAGCCTGGTAAAATGCTCCTACCCATGGCTGTTGCTGGACGCTCCTCAATCAAGTGAGATGTTAACCTCAATTATAGCCTTTCGGGCACATCCTAAACACCCTCTCCTCCCCACCTTCCCCCTTAAAGAGACAGCAGGGGAGAGAAAGAAAATTAAAACAGACTTGATGGGGGGAAATTACGGTACTCTCTGTGTCATAACCATTTCACCTTTGTAAATGACTACCTTAGCCTAGGACGGGAATCTGTCTTCTTATTTCCTGTACTGTCAAGCTCGGCCCAGAGTGCTATTTTATGTGCTGTCACCGTGGCGGTATAGGGCCGTGATTACAGCAATCGGAACCCCCTCGTTAAAGTGTTTGTGTTATGTGCAATTGCACACAGCCCTGACTGACAAGCCAATCTGCATCAGCACAGGACCCGTTCAGCCTCCGATGCGAAAGGTCGGCATATGAGAAGGTAATAGTGAAGGAGATAGGCGTGTGTGTGTATGTGTGTGTGTGTGTGTGTGTGTGCTTGTGTTTGCATGGTTGGACAAGAAATTGTATGCATGTGTGTGTATATGTTTGTGTTTGTGTGTGTGTGTGTGTGTGAGTGTGTGTGTCTGTGTGTGTGTGTGTCTGTGTGCTTGTGTTTGCATGGTTGGACAAGAAATTGTGTGTGTCGGCCTATGTTTATATGTGTATATGTGGGTAGATGCTGGTGTGTGTGTGTGTGTCTGTATGCATGTGTGTGTATATGTTTGTGTTTGTGTGTGTGTGTGTGTGTGTGTGTGTGTGTGCTTGTGTTTGTTTGGTTGGAAGAATTGTGTGTGTCGGCCTATGTTTATATGTGTATATGTGAGGAGATGCTGGTGTGTGTGTGTGTCTGTGTGTGGGCGTACATGCATTGCTTGCATGCATGTGTGTGTGTGTGTGTGTGTGTATATGTTTGTGTTTGTGTGTGTGTTTGTGCTTGTGTTTGTTTGGTTGGACAAGAAATTGTGTGTGTTGAGCTATGTTTATATGTGTATATGTGAGTTAGATGCTGGTGTGTGTGTGTGTGTGCGGGCATGCATTGCATGCATGTGTGTATGTGTATATATGTGTGGTTGTGTGTGTGTGTGACAAGTGGCAATCGGTGTCCCTCAGCTGGGTTAATCAGACACCTGTGATTGATCTGCCCCCCCCCCCCCCCCCCCTTCCCCGCCCCCACCTCGCTGTCACTCCGTCAAAATGTTCAGCAGAGTAACAAGCTGTAATGATGAATCTAAGGCAGACCATAATAACCACAGACATCAACAGCTATAATAATAACAACACACAAGCCCACAGCTATAATAACAGCATAACTGATCATAGCTATAATAACGCACATGTCCACACAGGTAAAATAGCCACATCCAGTGTGTGCTAACCACTGTTTATATGGCTTGGACCACAGTGATGTAAAGTGTATGACAGTACATATCCACAGCCACCGAAACTCGCTGTGTCTTTGTCAAAGAAAACATTGTGGGCTCTGGCATCCGCTGGTAAAGAGAGTAAGGACTGCCAGAGAGCCATCGACACACTACACACACACAAATGCACGCACGCATGCACGCACACTCACACACGTGCGTACACACACACACACACACACACACACGCACACACTTAAACATACACACACACGCACACACACTCATACTGTACACACACACACACACACACACACACACAAACACTCAGTTATATTTAAAACATCAGATTTATGCTTGTCTTTTGAGTGTTGTCTCAAGATTATACCTCTAAGCTTTTCAGACACCACTCAATGCACACATCAAGCCAATGTACACCACACTCAAATGGGACAGTGTAGTAAAGCATAAACACACCAATGTAATGTGCTTTGGATGTACTTTTAAATGGTCAAGGCTTGGCATAATTAGACTAAGACGAATACAGAAAAATGTAAATACACACACACATGTGCGCCGTGTACGCACAGGCACACACACACACACACACACACACACACGCACACACACACACACACACACACACACACACACACATACACACACAAGGCGAGACAAGGGAAGTATGTGTGAGACAGACTGTCCTCAGAGAGCCTATGGTTCCTCTGTCCTACTCTCAGCTCCAGTGTGTGCCCAGTCTGTACTCCAGGACTGTGTGTGTGTGTGTGTGTGTGTGTATCTATACTACAGGATTTTGTTTTTGTTCTGGGGCCTCAGGAAGATGTGGTCTGGCAGACTGACACCCACCAGGCGGATGTGAGTGTGTGTGTGTGTGTGTGTGTGTGTGTGTGTGTGTGTGTGTGTGTGTGTGTGTGTGTTTGAGTGTATGTATGTGTGTGTACATATGTGTGTGCCTGTGTGTGTTGGTGCTCAGGGAATTATGTGCAAGAATATGTGCTATAGTATGTCTGTCTCACATGTCTAAGGGATTTCTGAATAATTTCATCTGTCATCACAGTCATCTTTTACAGTGAGAGAGAGAGACAGAGAGAGACAGAGAGAGAGAAGGCAAGTGAGAGAAAGAGAGAGAGAGAGAGAAGGCAAGTGAGACAAAGAGAGAGAGAGAGAGAGAGAAGGCAAGTGAGAGAAAGAGAGAGGGAGAGAGAGAGAGAGAGAGGCAGACAGAGTCAGATACAGTCTTCCACCCAAATGCTATGAAATGCAAACACCGCAGTAGCAGTAGCATTAGCAAAGCTGCAAAGCCGGCCGTTGTGTTTCTAGCTTCTTCTCTTATTATTATTTATTATAGATCACGATCATTCTCAGTGACAATTCTAACAATCTTGGTAAACTCTGCCTGGATTCAATGAGCCACCACCCAAAAGCAAGATAAAGAAAGAGACAAAGAGAGAAAAGAAAAAGAGAGCGAAAGAAAGAGTGGGAAAGAGAGAGAGAGGGAGAGAGAGACAGTGTGTGTGCGCATGCATGCGTGGATGCGTGTATGTGGTTTGTTAAGTGGTATGTTTTAGCTTGTGTTGCTTGTTGACTTGTTGCTATATTTGCTGTTGTGCATGTGAGCAAAAAGGTATAATTGTGTATCTCTGTGTGCTTAATTGATTGTGTTCATCTGTATGTGTGTGGGTGTGTGTGTGGGTGTGTATATGTGTGGCATGTGCCTGTGTGTGTGTTTGTGTGGGGGGCATGTGCGTGCATGTGCGTGCATGTGCGTGCGTGTGTGTGTGTGTGTGTGTGTGTGTGTGTGTGTGTGTGGCATGTGCCTGTGTATATGTGTGTGTGTGTGTGTGTGTGTGTGTGTCTGTGTCTGTGTGTGTGCTTATATGTATGCATATGTGTGTGTGTGTACTGTATGTGTGTCCATGTGTGTGAGTGAGAGTGTGTGTGTGTGTTTTTGCGTGTGTGTGGGCATAGGGGCACACACACACACACCCGCAGTCTCGCTTGGTCGGCGTGCCATATTGCTGCTGTGCTGCGTGGCTGCTACCTGGCATGGGGGTGCTGATTGCTCCTATTAGCAGCGAGGGCTGAGGGCCCAGGCTGAGAGCCAAATCACTCCCTGCTTCCTGGAGCTGGTGGCCAGACAGACACAGACACGGGAGCTGCGAGCTGCTCTACCACACCACACTGCTCTACCACCCCCCCTACACAGTCATGACCAACGCCTGCTTGCCCCCAGCCAAAAGTCCAACCTGCCATTCAGTCCAACGCTCATATGTCGTGTGTGTGTGTGTGTGTGTGTGCGTGTGTGTGTGGCATGTGCCTGTGTGTGTGTGTGTGTGTGTGTGCGTGTGTGTGTGTGTGTGTGTGTGTGTGTGTGTGTGTGTGTGGCATGTGCCTGTGTGTGTGTGTGTGTGTGTGTGTGTGTGCGCGCGTGCGGGCATGTGTGTGTGTGTGTGTGTGTGTGTGTGTGTGTGTGTGTGTGTGTGTGTGTGTGCAAAGGGAGTCATTGTGGCCCTTTGTCAAATGTTTTCCAATTAGTTGTGCTCAATCTCTGGTGGCCCTCATGGTGGTGCTTTGGCTCATCTGCCCCTCAAATTGCCCCTCCCTTGTTCTCTCTCTCTCTCTCTCTTTTTCTCTCTCTCTCTTTCTCTTTCCCTGTCTCTCTCTCTGTGTCTCTGTCTCTCTCTCTCTTTTTATCTTCCTATCTGTCTCCCTCTTTTTCTCAATTTCTCTCTTCTTTCTCTCTGTTTTTCTCTACCTCTATTTCTGTCGTTATCACTCTCTGTATATTGCTCTTTTTCTCTTACTATGTCCTCCTTGCTCTCTTTCTCTCTAACTCGTTCTTCTTCGTGTCTTTCTCTTTCTCTATCCCTGTTTTTCTCTATCACTCTATGTATTTTGCTCTCCCTCTGTTACTCTCTCGCTTCCCCACTCACTCTCTCTTTCTTTTTCTCAATCTCTCTTCTCTGCCTTTCTCTTTCTTTCTGTTTTTCTCTCAATCTCTCTCTCTCTCTGTCTCTGCCCTTGTCTCTATCCTTGCCTGTCTCTTTCTGTTAGTGACCATGTTGCAGTGCAGCAGACTGCAGGTCTGAAGAATAATAATAATAAGAAGAAGCAGAATAATAATAATAATAAGAAGAAGCAGAAGAAGAAGAAGAAGAAGAAGAAGAAGAAGAAGCAGAATAATAATAATAATAATAAGAAGAAGCAGAAGAAGAAGAAGAAGAAGAAGAAGAAGAAGAAGAGGAAGGCCACAGTAAATAGAGTGTGGTGGGATCCACAGAAAGCAGACAGCTTTAACCCCCCCCACCCCTCCACCAACCCCCCAGTGCACACCCATCTCCACCGCCTCGGCCTCACACTAATGAGAGACACTGATTCTATCTAACGGGACACTGTGTCGGGCCTCCTGATACGTCTCATCTACTGTAAAAAGCTTCTGTCCAAACGTATGGAGACCACTCGGCTGTGAGCTCTCCTCGGTCTAGCGGAAGCAAAAGGCTTTTCCAAATTAGGACATGATCAAGGAGATAAGAACGAAAAAAAAGGATGTTTCTTTTTTTAAACCCATATCCTTTTTGGAGTATAGTTTTGGGTATAAAGATCAACAACTGTGTTTCAACTCCCTCGTTCTTCTTCCTCTTCCTCTCTCTTCCTCTCTGTCTCTGTCTCTCTTTTTTCTTTCTCATACACACACACACACACTCTTTCTTTCTCTCAATCTCTTACACATATCCTGTCTTTCTTTATATTGCCCTCACTCTCTTTCTATGTCTTTCTATCTCTCTCACATATCCTCTCTCTCTTTATATTGCTCTCTCTCTCTTTCTCTCTATCTCTCTCTTCTGTAGTGTTGTCCTCTCTGAGCGAGTGTGTTGATCAGAGCTCTGCCTATTCCGCCTGTGAAACATTGCACCCCCACTGCATGAAGATTGGCTTCCACAGAAGTTATTACACATAATTGCAAACTAATTAGTACAATGCTGGCTTGGCACCTAAGTCTGGTGTGAGACACTTGATGAGGGTTTACAACATGCATTTAAATTTTACACTAATTAGTAATACATGATTTATGCATGGCTTGGCTGCGCTTTATAATAGTTATTAATAGAGCTGTATAGATTAAATTAGTCATTAATTTTCAAATAAAAACCCAGGCATTATGTGCTCTGAAAATCCCATGCATATAACATGACTGCTGTGCTGATATTTCTTACTGTTTTGTATGTGTGTGTGTGTGGGTGTGTGTGTCACTTACGGTGCCATGCGTGTAAACCCACACACAATTACAGGCCATGTGTCATAGTTTGTGTTTACATACATTTATTTCACTGTATTTTTCAGATATCAATATATGCCTACACACATATAATCCTTATAATAAATGATAAAGTACTATAAGCATAAATTATAATAGACTCCTATTGTTTCTCACAGAACCCCCACCTAATAAAATGATTGCAAAATTATTTTACCTTTTCATTCTATATGTTTTTTTGGGGGTGGTGGTGGTGGTGGTGGGAAGGGGGGTGTAGAAAAGTAAATAAACATGCCCAAAAAATGTACAATACATCGTCTTTTTCACTTTATGTAGTTTGACTTAACCTCACACCTTTCATCAAGTTGCTGACTTTGTTCTGATTGGTTATACAGTAAAAGAAATATTGCCCTCTGTTACAAAATTAAAACAGAAGTAAAGATCAGTTTAGTTGGAAACTGATTTACTTCATCACATGGGAAAGGTAGTGTTTTTAACAAGAAAAAAAGCCCATGGTGTGTATGTACTGTAGTACAATAACGTCACCTTGTATTGAAGGAAAGGTGACAGATTTGGTTTCTGCTGGTGTGTACCATTTACATAAAAAAGGATAAGGCATAAAGCACCAAAGACAGGGGAAAATAATGAAGAATATACAAGGTTCAATAGAAATCTGTATGATTGTGTACTGATGTGTGTGTGTGTGTGTGTGTGTGTGTGTGTGTGTGTGTGTGTGTATGTGTGTGTGTGCGAGAGAGAGAGAGAGGGAGAGAGAGAGGGAGACAGACAGACAGGGAGAGAGAGAGAAGAGAAAGAGAGAGAAAGCGAGAGAGACGAAAAGAGAGGTAGAGAGATTTGCATAAGATTGACATAGCTCCCCAGGACAGTGGCGGGCATGAGAGTAGAGCACATGTGTTGGGAGAGAGCGAGTGAGGGAGCGGCATAGTTCCTGATCCTGTTCTTGAGGGATTAATCCGGAGTGACACTCCTCTTCCTCTCCCCGCGATCACTAATGACTCCAGCACAGACCTCACAGCGGCTTCTTAATTTCCTGTAATTGAGCGGTCATTAGCTGCCCATGCCTTTATGTGTGTGTGTGTGTGTGTGTGTGTGTGTGTGTGTGTGTGTGTGTGTGTGTGTGTGGTTGTGTGTTTGTGTGTGTGTGTGTGTATGTGTGTGTGTGTGTGTAGTGTATTTTGTCTACGCTTAAGTGTTCTTTCCTGCACTTGAATGTGAATAAGTGTATATATACTGTACAAGCATGTGGGATTAGGTTGGTTGACACATAACAAACCTGGTGAAAATGATAAAATGAATGATATTGATAATGTTTTTTTCATTAACAGCTTATAAGGCATGTAAGCAGCGTGTTACTCTGCACACACATACTACAGAGCACATGCAATGACAAAAAACAGGTGAGAGTTTGTGTTGTTGCTGTGTTATGGTTCAAGAACCTGTAGCAAAGATGCTACAGTATTTATCTCAACAAGACCTTCCACAAAAACACAGATAGAAACAATATAGTACAAAAAAACTCATTTGGAAAAAAAGCAATTACACAAACAAATACACACATGCACACACACATGCACACACACACACACACACACACACACACATACACACGGACACACACACACACACACACACACACACACACACACACACACACAAACAGAGGAATCTTCACAGCATGCTAGCACAGCACACACCTGTTCATTGTGAGCATCTCTGGAGGGTAACTTCCTCCACCACCACAAAAAAAAATCCTCCTCCTAGTGACAACAAACTCCAGCTGGGCTCACAGGAAGAGCAAACTCCAAGAAAGTCAAAGTGCCCTGTTAACGAAGACACAGGTGCTTGGGTTCCTCCTGTACACCAAAGCTTTCTCACAGCTTATCAGGGTAAATGGTTAACAGTATCGAGTCACAACTTCTCGCTCGCGAATCCAGGTGAACTTGAATTAGGGGTGAGGATCCCGGCTTCAGAGAGTAAAGACCCTGCCATGTAGCGTATCCCTTCTGCCTTAGCACTTGGCACAGTAACACAGGTGATTTCGCGAATTAGCAGGTTCATAAAATCATTGGATCAGATATGTAGTTTTCTCTTCCTAAATCCAGGTTGTTCATCTCTGACTTTAATCTCCTCAATGACACGAACAGCAAACTGTTGCCAAGAGCTCCTATACCACTCCCCTCATCTGCACCTGGTTTCTGTGGCTGAATCTAAAATATTCCTGTTTTTTGGCTTTTCTGAGATAGGACAGTGAAGAGGAGTGGGAGAGAGATGGGGTTGGGAAATGACCCAGGCCAGATTTGAACCTGGGTCACCATGGGTACTTGCGCATTCATGGTATGGGTGCTCTACACACTGCACCACAACATTACTGTGACGTGAATTATGAAGGGAGCAAAACTGTAGCCGGGCTAACGCGACTTATCAATGCTCTGCGAACATTGGTCTGGCCAAGCTGTGTTGCAAACCCATTTCTCAGAGGGCGGGCTTATCCCACGTGTGAAATGCCTGTGTTTGCTACTGGACGAAGCTTAGTGTCCATGTATAAGACAGACAATAGTAACGTGCATATGAGTAAACAAAAATGTAACTGCACAAAAGCTCGAAATTCCATATGCTATCGCTGACAATGTAACGTGCAGCTATTTTGTCAGTGAAATAGCTCCACAACTTTGCAAGATATTACTGTGTTGTTCTGCTATTTACATACTGTAAACTGGGTTGACTTGGCAACACTTACCATTTATAAGTCAGATGAACCTCGTCGACAACAATGCCAAGGAGATGTTCTTTGTAGACTTCGTTGGCTAACATGTTCATCCATCTTCCAAAACAGCAGCTACAGCTGCATTGAAATCTTGCCGTTGCTCCACGTTCGCCATATTGACAGTGCCTGAGGTAGATTTCCGGTCGCTAAACTACCGCGTCATTGCCTTTTTGAAATGCTAGATTTTCATTGGTCCCAGTTTCTCTGTTAATGTAGAAACGGTGTAGAATGGGAGCTTGGCCAGACTGACTTTGCAAGCGAAATTCGAATGCAGCGGCACAGGAAGTATGGGCGTGCCCAGGCTAGCAAAACTGTGTAACTCACACCCTATATTAGTGCACTACGTAGTGAACGAGTGAACATTTCAGACACAGCCTGTCTTTCAAACGACACGTGCTGTCGGACACCATGCAAGGACAGCCATGTAGTGATGACTTCCTGTTAGCACACACAGCCGAGGTGTGCATGGCTGTAAGCTACCATTATGTAGATGACCCCCCGGCCTGTTTGTTCCTCTTCCCCGCCTTTTTTCTTTCTTTTTTTTTTCCCAAGCGCATCTCTGCAGGCCCAGCTAACCCATGATAACGATCATTTTCATGATTGCAGTGGCCCTGAATAGTCAGGGGCTGTGAATAGTGACTGAATGTGTGAATTAGCATGTGGGGCTAGTGGGCTGATACTGGGTCTTGAGTAGGACAAAAAGAGCAGGTTGTGTTTTTAGCCACAGCCGGCTGTCTGATCTGACTGTATGGAAATAAAATGTGCTTTCATAGTTCTCTCCTCAAGGTCGAATGGCGCGAGTGGGCTGTCACTGTGATGTATAAGGTTTATAACTCTGTGTGTGTGTGTGTGTGTGTGTGTGTGTGTGTGTGTTACAGAGGGAGAAAGAGACTGCAGACATGGGAAAGGGAGGGAGTGTAAGCTCCATGTGAATGTTTATGTGTTTATGTGAATGTAGGTAATAGACTGAGTGGTCAGTCATTAGTGGTTATTTGTAGACAGTTACACAAACTGTGTGTCTGTGTGTGTGTGTGTGTGTGTGTGTGTGTGTGTGTGTGTGTGTGCGTGTGTGCGTGTGTGTGTGTGTGTACTAGCGTGTGTGTCTGTGTGTGC
>CM059275.1:6854069-6861569 GCA_030347295.1 Setipinna tenuifilis | reverse complement strand
ATAACTCTATTAAGGTTTTTTGCTGCTCCCTCTCTTTCTTTTTCCCCTCCTTCCTTTCCTTTCCACACACACCTGTGTTGAAATTGTCTTAAGAATTCTCCTGCTGAAGATTTAAATTAGATTCTCTGTCTTTTCTCTCACTTTTTCCCCCCTCTGAGTATTCCCAAATACAGCTGTGTTGAAATAGTGAAAAGATGTGCGGTACAAAAACAGTGGCCTGGCAAAATAAATCTGTTTCTTCCTGTGGGGTTCGTTTTTTTTTTTTTTTAAGCTTGAGAAAGCATTGTGAATGAGCCAATGTAGTTTTACATAGGACCTGTGTGTGGCATACACAAATGTTACATACTTAATGTACAGAGCAGGACATAATGATAGGACATATTTTAAATGCTATTGGGAAAGAATTAAAGAAGATAACTTTTTTGAAAGGATCTTAGTGCACAGAGATTTTCCTCTTAATGGTATCTCAGATTGTAAAAATGACATAGATTACCAAATATATTACAATACTAACATAGATGAATTTAACATATTAGCTAAGGTTTCGCTGTTTCTTACAGGTAGTTGGTGTTTGTGACCCTCATCATGTTGTTGACTGCAAGAAACTGCAATGTTGCACACTTCATATAGTTGTGATAATGGTGTATACACACACGGCAAACACACACACAATCACGCATAGACACACTAATGTCCACATATACTCATTTATGTGTACATACAGCTGTTTTGCTAATTTATGACTGTTCATATGTATTTTTTACAATATTGAGTCTTGCATTGTTGTGTTTAAAATATTTTAAAATGATGTGTTGTCTTTATTTTGCTACCGTCAACTAGTCTACTACCTGTTCAAAGGACTAAGACAGACCACATCGTCCTGCGCTCTGTTTTTTATCTGTGTGTTATAGTAACGTGATATTAACGTAATGTGTACTGTATAGCGTCTTTAATACCGGGCAAATACGGCCCTAAGTACTGCAGCTGGGCCCATCAACTGTGGAATCGAATGGCCAAACGTTGAATGCTAAAGTGGTGCTCGCTGTGGCCGTAATGAGATACGTGATCTGTGTGGTCATGCTAATCCCTGCTAGTTCAGGGGCCGTCTTACACTGAGGGCTTTCCTCGAAGATCTTGGCAGCTTCGCTCAGCGTCCGCAACCGGGGTCTGAATGAGGGCTCTGTTCTCGAAGAGGAAAAGGGGTACTGTAACATCACACACACCTACACACACACACACACACACACACACACACACACACCTACACACACACACACACACACACACACACGGACGTGCACACACCCATACACACATGCAAACACACACACACATACATGCTAGCATACACTCACACATGCACACACACACGCTCGTGCACACACTTACACACCAAGGAAACTGTATGCATTTGCGTAGGCTAGCTGGCATTAACAAGGTTTATCATGTCATAAATTACAGCCCTAGTTTTTCTGACAGGCCAGAAACGTTCGGAACGGAGTCTAAACAAATATTTGCTGCCAACAAAAACTGAAGGGCTCTTTCACCGTGATCACTTCCCTCACTGGGAAGAAGAAGAAGAAGAAGAAGAAGAAGAAGAAGAAGAAGAGGAAGAAGAAGAAGAAGAAGACGATGACGACGATGAAGAAGAATAAAAAGAAGAAGAAGAAGAAGAAAAGAACTAGCTCTCCTCATGACTCCATACCTTTAACCTCTTGTGTCTTTGTCCCTCGCTGTGTACCAGAGCCCTCTCACTACCACCACCCCACTACTCCACCACCACCCCCCCCCTCCCACCCTCCCTCCCTGCCATCTCTTCCCCAACCCGAAAGCATTTCTCAGGCACTCATCTTCCTTTCAGCCCCCCCCCCCACCCCCCTCACTCTCTCTTTTTTTTCCTTGTGTGGTGTGAATCCTCAAAGTGAGGTCTTGGTCCCCCAGTGTGGAGTGTGCTCCCTGGGAGGCTGAGGAGGGGAAGCTGGGGGTAATGATCTAAAAGCCCTCCCTGGAGCTCCACACAGGGCCGGAGAACAAAAGGGTGGCCCCCTCTGTCCAACCCCGACGAGCCAGCCACAAACACCTTAAAGAAGAAAGGTCGGTCTCACACACACATAACCACACACACATATAACTACACACATACACACACACACACACACACATACACACACGGCAGATACACCTTAGAGAAGAGAGGTCGGTCTCACACACACACACACACATGCACATAACTACACACATACACACACACAGGCACACACACACACACACACATACACACACACACACACACACACACGGCAGATACACCTTAAAGAGCCGGCCAGACACAGAGCTTTGTCTTCCTCCTCTTTAAGGCCTGCTTTCTCTCCACTTTTTGATCTTCTTTTTCTAAATATGGTGTGTGTGTGTGTGTGTGTGTGTGTGTGTGTGTGTGTGTGTGTGTGTGTGTCAGTCTATCTGTCTGTCTGTCTGTCTGTCTGTCTGTGTGCCTGTCAGCAGAGTGTGTGTTTGTTAAATGCGTTTTAAGCCAGTGTGTGTGTGTGTATGTCTGTCTGTGTTTGTGTGTTAAGGAGAGGGAGAAACAGAGCGTATGTTGTTAAGTGTATGTGTGTTAAGCCAGTGTGTATGTGTGTGTTTGTGTGTGTGTGTGTGTGTGTGTGTGTGTGTGTATCTGTGTGTGTTTAAGTGTGTGTGTGTGTGTGTGTGTGTGTGTGTGTGTGTGTGTGTGTGTGTGTGTGTGTGTGTGTGTGTGTGTGTGTGTGTCTAAGTGTGTGTGTGTCTAAGTGTGTTTTTGTAGGTGAGTCACCAAGGCGATGCTAGTGAGGTGTGTTTAGCCTGGAGCTACTCTGGGAGAGACCCAGTGGGGGATTTAGTCTGCAAAAAGCAACCCCTTCACACTAACACACACACACACACACACACACACACAGACACACACACACACGCACACACACAAAACACACACTCACAAAACACACACACACACACACACACACACTGACACAAACACTACACGGCCCACTGTAGTGTAGAACACCCACTGTAAGCAGCAGGCGCCCCGTCAGCCAATCAGACGGACCGACGTGTGGCTCTGTGACAAGGGCGGGTCAAGTCGGTTCAGCTCCAGAGCCTGAGTGCCCGCAGGCAGAGCTGAACCCTGCACGTCCCGCCACGGACGTCTGCCTTCGACCGGGGCCAGCCAGCGCGATTTACAAGCCGGCCCCGCATGGAAGCCGGAGTTAAATTGATTTATGTCTGCCGGTGCCGGTACTGGTCTGGTCGGAGTGGAGAGGGGAGAGGGGAGAGGGGAGAGAGGGGAGAGGACAAGCGGTGTGTGTGGGATGTCACAGGGAAGCACACGAGGGCTCTACTGCTGCTGCTGCTGCTGCTTCTGCTGGGAGGACATATTTGGAGCGGTGACCCCAGATAGGGAGGGGTCAGCTTTGGGTCAAGCGGGGCTCCCAGATGCATTGTGCCTCCTTACGACCAGTGGCGGGGAATGGACGCCTCTGGTTGGCCCCTGTGTGTGGGTCTGCGGCATCTGTTTATAAATTTATATATATGGCTCCCTCAGTAGGAGAAGTTCAAAGGCTCAAGGTTAACATATAAGTCAGCCCTATGTGGCCAGAGAATAAAATACAGGCTATTGTTGATGATTGTGTGTGTGTGTGTGTGTGTGTGTGTGTGTGTGTGTGTGTGTGTGTGTGTGTGTGTGTGTGTGTGTTCAAACATACATATGCACACAGAAATACACATACACATAGACAGACACTCTCTCACACACACACACACACAAACACACACACGACCAGAAACACAAACACAAACACATGTGTGTGCACACACACATTCACACACACTCTCACACACACACACACACACACACACACATACATACACACACACCACACTCATACATATTGTTTATAGATTTTTACAAGGCGTTTTGATAGCACAGTATTTTCAGATGTATGGTAGACACACACACACACACTACCTGCAGCATGCACATTTTGTGGTTACATTTGTACACAGGCTGGCTAGAAAATTAGTATTGGTGTCTGCGTCCATGTTTTGCATTGCATTTATGGCAGGTCCAGTAAGTGTCAGTTGATCATTAGTAAACTGTCATGGTAATGCTTATACAAGCAAATCTAGATGATCCCAGCTTTTAAAGTATTGGCAAAAGTTTGACCTTAATCCTGTATGGCTGGTACTTTTGTGGCACATTCACTGAAATATTGATGGCAGAAATCTATTCTGCTCTATTCAGCCGCAGGCTTGAAGAACTCTTCACTGTGTGTGTGTGTGTATGTGTGTGTGTGTGTGGCTGTGTGAGACAGAGAGTAAGAGAGAAGTGTATGTGTGTATGTGCAGGAGCGTGTGTGTGTGTGTGTGTGTGAATCAACACCAGCAGAGCCATAGGTGCTAAGAGAACTAACCTTGCTGACCTCAAACTGGTGTAGCCTTGAGATGTCGCGTCCAGCTCTCTCTCCCTCCCTCTTTCTTTCTCTCTCTCTCTCTCTCTCTAATCCTCCACCCCTGTCACCCCTCCAGATCACCCCAAATTAACCCTGTGTGTAGGGCTCAGGGATCAGGCCTCACTCCCTCAGACGCTCCCTTTGAGAAAGCACAGCAACTTTCTCCTCTGTCACTTACACAGACAGTGGGACTGTGCTCAAAATATCGATGTCATCATAGATCGTGGCTTACTACTACATCAATACGTATTGAGAGAGTTGTTGCTGTATTGATACAGTATCAACAAACTAAAAGCATGTTAGAGCATTTTTTTATTTTATCCTTATGTTATCTAAGAAGTGATCTTATCTGTAATGAACCTGCACTTAGACGAATTCCTGGTTTCCTGGTTTGTTGCATCAGTAGACTCGGCAGTAAACATGCTTCTCAATCTGCTTCTGATTCTGAAAACCAAAATGTTCATTTTACGTAACTGAATAACTGGCAGAATTGAAACTAATTTTGAATGTAAAATAAACAGTAGTTTTTAAGATAAAAGATAAAATTGTAAATTTAAAAGTGTTATTCAGTTTTGCAATCCTTTAGGCTTTGACATTGCTGTCATATAGATTCCAAACAGGTATTAAAGAAAATTTGGCTTTGGATACCGTGTGTATGACGATAATATCATATTAGGTATCAAGTATCATATCATGGCCCCTATATCATGATATGTATCGAATTATGAGATTGCCGGAAATACCACGGCCTGATAGACAGCACCCATATGCTTACACTCACATATACCAACACTCTTAGTATACCTCTTTAAAATGCCTTCACTCAAAGCAGGGGGAAACCTCACAGGGCCAGCTACCCACTTATGTTCTTTTAGAAGAAGAAAAAAAGCAGAACACAAAAATTAATAAAGTAATCTATCTCTATCTGTCTTCCTCTCTCTCTATCGTTCTCTCTCTCTCTCTTCTGGTTTTCTCTCTGCTATGCTGGGTAAGTATGCAGGGGGAGAATTTAGGTGCATGCTGAAATGTTTGCATTGAGAAAGAAAAATGGTGGTGGTGGTAGAGTGTGTGTGTGTGTGTGTGTGTGTGTATTTCTGTGTGTGTGTGTATATGTGTATGTCAGAGTGTATGTGCTTAAGTGTGTGTGGGTGTGCATGTGCATGTGTGCCTTTGTGTGTACGTGCACGGGTGTCTGAGTGAGTGACTGTGTGTGTGTGTGTGTGTGTGTGTGTGTGTGTGTGTGTGTGTGTGTGTGTGTGTGTGTGTGTGTGTGTGTGCAGAGCTGCTGGGGTTTGCGGTGGTGCCTGTGGCAGTGAGGCAGAGGCTCGTGGAAACTGAAAGACTGAAAGCCAGACACATGCAAGCTGATGCTAATAGTCCAAAGAGTTCTCCGTGCAGCTAAGCGATCCTTCAACTCCGCTCTATACAGCCGGGCTCTGAACGAGAAGAAAGTGGGGGAGGTGTGTATGTCTGTGTGTGTGTGTGTGTGTTTTGTGTGTGTGTGTGTGTGTGCGTGTGTGTGTATGTGTCTGTGTTTGTGTGGGTGTGTGTATGCATTCGCGTGTGTCGGAGTGTGTGTGCTTAAGTGTGTGTGGGCGTGCATGTGTGTCTGTGTCTTTGTGTGTACATGCACAGGTATCTGAGAGTGTGTGTGAGTGTATATATACATGTGAAAGTGTGTGTGTGTATGCATATATGATGTGTGTGCTATATGTATGTGTGTGTGTGTGTGTGTGTGTGTGTGTGTCTGTGTGTGTGTGTGTGTGTGTGTGTGTGTGTGTGTGTGTGTATGTATATGTGATGTGTGTGGTATATGTATGTATGTGTGTGTGTGTGTGTGTGTGTGTGTGTGTGTGTGTGTGTGTGTGTGTATGTATATGTGATGTGTGTGGTATATGTATGTATGTGTGTGTGTGTGTTGGGGGTAAGGGGGCAAAACAGGAGGGGGGAGGGGGAGTCGGGGGGAGGAGAGGTATGGGCTGAAGTGGTGTAGGTGGTGGTGAGGGGGTGAGGTTATTAATTTCCACTATGCAGCATCATCCAGCTGGTAGCTCCGAATAAGGTTTTTGGTGTAATGAAAATGGCCTCAGCCCGAAGATAAATGGCTCGTAAAAAGGGAGCATTTAGATGCAGTGGGCGCCTTCAGTCGCCTTGCAGCACACATACACACATATGTAGACATGCACACTCTCTCACACTCTCTTTCACACACACACACACACACACACACACACACACACACACACACACACACACACACACACACACACATATACACACACAAACTCACTCATTCATACCCATATACCTGTGCCCACATGCACACACACAAACACACACACTCGCACATGCACACACACACACACACACACACTTACTTACTTACACACACACGGCCACACTTACACAAACACACACACACACAAACACACACACACACACACACTTACACACACACACAAACACACACACACACACACACACAGCCACACTTACACACATGCACACACAGCCACAGTTGTGCAGACGGCCCCCAGTTTCTCAAGTGAACCATCCTCTCCCTTGCGCTCTCTCTCTCTCGCTCTCTCTCTCTCTCTCTCCCTCCCACTTTCTCTCCCTTTCATCCCCTCTATAGTGCAGCAGCAGCTGACATCCCAATGAATTGTGGCGGGGTCGGAGGTCAAGGCATGTGGAGAATTATCTTGATTTATGCTGCGGCCGCCACAGGGTGGGCGTGAGAATGGAGGTGGCCAGTAGTAGAGCCGGTGGGGCAGTGGCAGTGGGGTGGCTTTGCAGGGGCAGTGGCAGTAGCAGCAGTCTGTGGCTGTTGCTGTGTCTGAATGAGAAAGAAAAAGCTGCCTTCGAAAAAGAGAGCGTTTGGTGGCAGCAAGGCATCAAGGCTGTCCAAATCAAATAAAATGCTGCTTTCGAAGGTACCTTCGATTTTGTCAAATTTTAAAGGAGGCATAGACGCTTCCTTCATGCTGCCTTCAACATCCAACATTCGATCATTCAA
>CM059275.1:6846569-6849069 GCA_030347295.1 Setipinna tenuifilis | reverse complement strand
AACAGCAGGTGTGCAGGTGAGCAGCAGGACAGTGAGAGAAGCACTCTAAGACTCCTATTAGTGAAGCCAGTGGAAGTTACTGTGCAGCTGTTACGGTGGTAAACTGGTGTGTAGATTACATGGGCAGGAAAAACAATCCCTCAGAGCAGCTGCCTCTAAAACAGACATGGACCTTGTCTGGCACGCATCCAGTGACACATCAATCTCAATCTGCCCTCCATCTGAGACCAGAGGTTCTCCTATATGGCCAAGAGCAAAGAGCATCCCTTCTTTTTTTCCGCTAGTCTGAACCGAGCTCGACATCGCTGTTGAGTGATGGCTGACATGTTTATGATATATGATATGAGCGGCCAGAATCAGGGGATAAACAGTTAAAGCAGATTACGTAAGTTTTTAAAATTGTAATGTCTATTTTTATCAGTGGTACATATTTGGAATATCCTAAGACACATTTTGGTGGTGTCATTTGGTGAGTGATAATGAAAAAAAAACAGTAACCTCTTATTCACTGGTAGAGCTCTTTATCTGAAACCCTTACAAATGTAAACATGCTTTTAACAAGACAATATTACTACATAAATGCACCTTTAGCAAGCTGGCTAGCTTTTACAAAGTCAAAAAGCATAGCTTGTTAGCCAGTTAACTGTCTGGCGTTGGAGGAAACTTCTTCAGTGCTGTTTTATCACCTATCATTTCCTGTGCTTATTAGCCAGCTACATTTGTCTGACAGCAAACTAAAGGGATAAACATAACTTTGTATGAAACATTGCATATTGCATACATCATGGAGAATTTACAGGCCAAACTTTACTTTACATTTTGGGTAGCCTGGTTACCATCTACTGTAAGAGTTGTCTATTGGACTATTTTAACATGTTAAGTGCCCTACATGAGTTCAAATCATGCATGTCATCACATATGAAACCCACTGCCCAAGCACAAACACACACACACACGCACACACACACACACAAGTGTGTAAGTAAACTTGTGGAGGATGGGGGTGGGAATGGGGTACAGGAAATAGAATATCCACTGATATGGCATTGAGAATTGAAAACAGCAGACTTGTAATGCATGCACTCACAGATCAATATCAATCCATACAGCCTGAAGATCAGTGCAGTACTATAGCTTTTGTTCAACATCTGGCCCAGGGGCATCAGCACGAGAGTAATAGAGGTGGAATGGAATCATTTTGGACAGGAAGGGAGCTCTCTGGACTCTCCTCAGAGAAGGGGGGTGGGGTGTATGTAAAACCTCAGGGCATAAGGCTTTTGGGTGGATATTCTTGCCATTTTGGATTGTACTTTGGGGGGTAAAATTGGTATGTTACCAGAGCCAAGTTTTGTTCGAGCCGCATGGGAAACAGTCATGGCCCCAGTCTGTAACCTTTGCTCCTTGCTGAAAGAGAGAGAGAAAGAGAGACAGACAGAGAGTAAGAGAGAATAAGAGCATAAGAGCATAAGAGAGAGAGGGAGTGAGAGGAAGAGAGAGAGCGAGGAAGGGGGGGAAAGAGAGAAGAAGAGCATGACCAGGCAGTGAGCAGGAGCTGATCGGCCATGTTATGTCGATATTTCTCTCATGCCAGAGAGGTGTAAATTGATCTGTTACAATTTCCCCCCAGTGACAGTGCCCCTGGCGGTCAAATAAATCACTCCACCTGTGGCACTACACATTGATTGGCTGCGACCTGTGACAGAGAGCGCTGACTTTAAGTGGGATGGAAGAACGTGGAGATGAGGAATCACATCCTGAAACCGGCAGAAATTATGGGCTTGGTTAGGGGAAGCTGTTACTGACTCACACCAAAGAGCAGGAGGAGGAAAGCTAGCTATGAGGTAGCAACAGGGTTTAGCTTTCCCCTGGCTTAGTGATGCCAAAGAAAAGCAGCTAACAGTGATATGGGAGGAAAATGTAACAAAATCGAGTGCTAAGTGTAAATGAGGTCATCCAGCACAGTCCAGCCCCAGGCTTGAATTTGCGGCCTCACAGCAATTTTGGATTGAGAGAAAGACCACAACCAAGGGAGCTAAAGGGCAGGCTATAAGCTAAGTCAGTAGCGTGTCCTCTTTAGGTGTTGGGAGGGAAGTTTACAAACGTTCTGACACAGAGCTAGCTGTGCTAGCATGTGTTACACTTGCACTCTTTGACGTGTCATTTATAAGACACGCCATCCACCATCCATCATTTCTTTTCAGTCAGGACAATCCTTTATGGGAATGGTATTTATTTTTGGTGGTAGGGACTTTCAGTTTGAGCAGGGGCAAAAACTACACATTTTTCGAGCCACCTGACACCTTCAAAGTATAACTTTTATGAGCCCCTGCAGAGGTCATGCCTTGATAGCTAGGAGCCATTTTTAGGCAGATATTAGGCAGGTGGTCATATCGTTTTTGTTCGTCTCTACATGTCCTCTCCTACTACCAGGAATAGTGTGTGTTGGTGACACTAAATGATGGCAGTGCCTCCAGCTAGCTGTGCTAGACAGACAGACTCT
>CM059275.1:6831569-6841569 GCA_030347295.1 Setipinna tenuifilis | reverse complement strand
AAAACATTATTAACAGATTGTTGTCAGCACATTTTGTGTGAGTGATGGTGGAGGGTGTGTGTGTGTGTGTGTGTGTGTGTGTGTGTGTGTGTGTGTGTGTGTATGTGTGCGTACATGTGTACATTAGTGTGTGTGTATGTGTGTGTGTGTGTACATGTGTAAGTCTGTGTGTGTGTGTGTGTGTGTGTGTGTGTGTGTGTGTGTGTGTGTGTGTGTGTCTGAGAGATTGGGTATTATAGGCAGATATGTGTAATGTTCACACTCTTCTTGGAGGCTCTTGTGAAAGCAAAATTGAAAAAAAAAAACATATGTGAAAACAACACCTGTTATTGGTGTGAGGGAGTATGTGCCAGTTCCTGTTGACTGACAGGACCTGCCAGTATTCTGTGCAACCACGTTCACAGAAACACACACATGCACGCATGCACACACACACACACACAAACACACACACACACACACACACACACACACACACACACGTATCCAGGCAGAGGAACATAGGAACCACATGCAAAAGAACATATACATACATGTACACAACCCCATGCACATACAGACACACAGACAGACACACACACACTCACCCAATCGGAAAGGTACCCTCTCTCTCTCTCTCTCTCTCTCTCTCTCACACACACACACACACACACACACACACACACACACACACATACACACACATACACATACACACACATACACACACACACACAAATACACACAAACCATAGTGTTGAGAAATGTTGTCAGAACTGAGATGTGGTGAGTGGTGTTGTGGTTCAAACACCAAAGCAAGAATGGCCTTCAAACAGGAATATAGCATTTTTAACTGATGAGATACCTGTGGGCCAATGGACTAGGTCCAAGTTACATGCTACAGCTCAAGAGAATAGACCAGCAGATGGCCTTCTGGACCTCCTCATGGATCTCATAGAAAAGACACCAAAGTTTCTTGAATTGAATTTATAGAAACGGGGGGCAAAGGACAATGTACACATTAGCCACTGATGCATCTGCAGTATTTTTGTAAGTTTTAATACCAGTAGTACTGGTTTAATACCAGTACTTTTATTGTTGTTGGCTCATGGAAAAATGCATCATGGTGGTCAAATGTTCTGTTTCAGAGGTTCAAAAGTTAGATGTGCGTCATACTATGACTCATTTTGCTTGAATGTCTCACATACTGTATGTGAGTAAAGTGTAAAAAAGTAGCCAAAACTTGTACTTGTGTACCACAGCTAAAGACTATGTGGGCAACCTGAGTCAATCACATCTGATGGCTTTTACATGAGCAGGTATAGATCAAGTGCTGTGACTACTGTTATATTATGGACCTGCTGCCACCAAACGACACATATTCTTGGGCTTTTCTTAGTAATCTGATGCCATATTCCTGAGCAGACACAACCCTTCTGTGCAACAACAAGACAAGACAGACACAACTCTTCTCTGCACATGTCCAACGACTGTGACCTAGACACCATGATTGATATAGCACTTTCATATACTCAGCAGAGGACTTTACAGACAGAACGCCTCATATTCACACCACAATGGCAAGGCTGCCCTATCAGCACACTGGAAGCAGGTTGGGGTTCAGTGTCTTGCTGGGCCTAGCCAAGAGTGGTTAGAATGGAACCAGTGTCCCTGCAGTTCATGGGCAACCCCTCTACCTCCTAAGGCACTATTGTATTACCTATTTAGACTCTGAATTTCACTATTCCATCCAAACCTGATAGAAAGAAACAACGGTAACACTTTCTTACCCAAAAGAACTTTAAGTGACACAGTGCATTAAAAACCTTTTTTCACCTTTTCCACCTCATTACTGTCATTATCAAGAGGTCAAAATAGCTTCATAATGTGCTGTGTCACTTAAAGTTGTAAAGGCTTATAACATAGCATTATTATGCTTTCTAAGTGCGGTCATGAGCATGTATAAATAGCTGTAAATACTGATGTCAATCATTATAAAGCTGTATGAATGCATTATTATAAAGCTGTATGAATGCTTATGAATACTGGGTTCATAGAAAGCGTTACCAAAGCGATAAATGCATGCATTCTGAGGAAGCTCACAGAAAAAAAAAACAAATTCTAACAATAGAAGGAAGTAAAAAAGAAAAATGTAAGACTTCAGACATGGGAAATCAGTGAAATCTAAAGCAATCATTTTACGAACCTGTGCCATGGCATCAATACAAAGGGAGGTGAGAGTTTGAAATGTAAAGAAAAATGTTTTATTGACTGGAATATAAAGTGTAAATACAGATTATAGCGTTAGTGCAAATCAATTACAATTAATTTAGCAATGCTGCAATGAGTTATTGTGTCATATGTATAAAAAAATCCAAAGCTAGAAACAAGCAGACAGATATGTATGTTCACACTCCTCTTAGAAGCTATAGTTAAGGAAAAATGACAGAAAAAAACATATGTGAAAACACCACCTGTTATTGGTGTGAGTTCCTGTTGACTGACACGACCTGCCGGTATTCCATGCAACCACATCCATAGGAACACACACACACCCACACACACACAAACATTTAATAAGCATCTCTTGATATTTTTCAAATGACTGAATTGTGGATCATTTCTATGGCAGACACACATCTACATGCACATAGATAAATGGCCACACAATGGCTATGTGAGACTCATTCTCCACCATCCTCCACCAATCACACCTCTTCCCTTCCTGTCTCTTCATTTTCCCTTTACAGCAGCCGCCCACCTCAGCTAGCGAAGGGCTCCCATGCTCACAGGGCTGCCCAGCACAGCAGGTGGTGGCGAGCAGAACTGACTGGAGGAGTTCACCGCGTGCTTGTGTGGCCAGAGTCTGTTGTTGCCTAGCGCTGGCTCTGTCTTTTGGCTGCCTCTCTCGTTGGAGAAGGATGCGAGGCCCCCGCAGCAGGTGGCTCTCTACCTGCCTGATGAAAAAAGTAAATAAATAAAAAAGAAAAGAAAAAAAAGCAACAAGCTTTGGCAAAGCCAAAAGACTCAGCCAAAGTGGTTTGTCAGGTGCAACAGCAGGTGACAGAAAGACTCGCTGTAGGGAAAATCACACTGTTTCACACATGCTCACACAGACACACACACACATACACACACACACTGTAGCAAATCCTCACACTTAACACACATGCAAAACATACAGACACTTTGACTGGATGTGCTGGAGGGACAAATCGACTATCTCATTAACAAGCAGCCAGAATATGAGGACCATCAGCCAAAACCTTCAGTCCAAGTCCAACACACACACACATATATATACACACACACACACACACACACACACACACACGCACCACATACCACCTTGACCACCCTAGGATGGGCGGTGGGGGGAGGCGATGGCATGTAAAAAGGGGGGTGGGTTGTGTGTGTGTGGGGTGGGAGGTGGTGTGAAGAGAAAAATAAGCCCATGCAGTCTAGTCCATGCAGTCTAGTCTAACACACCAGAACACAGCAAAAACCGAAAAAATTCCTTCCGCTTCTCAAAAAGCCCTCTCAAATTCAGAGCCTCCACATTTTATGAAGCACTGGAGAGCCAGAGGCACGTTTCACTGACAACAGCTCTCAGAGAAGAATGCGACCCACCACACGCTCCCCATCAGTGTGGCTTGATTTCCATCAGGGGAGATGGAGCTCCGTGCGTGCAGACGTAGCTGGTCTGTCCTGTGTCAAGGACCCTTCAAAACGGGCATGTTCTGGTTTCGCACTCAACAACAACAGTCACATAGCCTACTCTCTGGACCCCTGATGGACAATGAGGCATTTGTCCCCCCTTTTGGCAGAGCCATACATTTACTGGCTTGTTAACGGAGGGAAGAAGTCAAATATGATGGGAGAGCTGGGAAGTGTTGGGATATGGAGTGGCCCGGATAGAGCGCTGTCACTCATTCTCAGCTGGGAAAACCACTCCTACCTACCCACCTACCCTCCCCTACCTACCCTCCCCTACCTACCCTCCCCTCTCCCTCCCTCCCTCATAGGCACTGTGGTCCTCATCTACATTCATTGCTCCCTTAATGCCTCCCCTCCCCTTATTCACAGACAAACACACACACACACACATACATACGCACACATACACGCACACACGCACCTACAAACACACACACACCCGCATATGCACACACACACATGAACGCACACACACACACACACACACACACACACACACACACACACACACACACACATACATACACACACACATGAACACAACGCACACACACACACACACATCTCTTACTTTAGATTGGAGATGATGCTGCTGCTTGCTGATATGTTGCTGCTATGGATTGTTGATTTGTTTTTCAAATGACCTTCAGAGCTCCTGCCTGACAGCGTGTTTACCTTGACAGCCTCGGAGGCAGGGAGACAACACAGTGGCCCTGTAACGCTGGTGGAGGTAGTACTGGAGGTAACAACATCAGCATGCTGACAGGAATACCCCCCCCCCTTCCCCCCAGGAGCCCCCACCCCACCTCACCCCCCCCCCCCCCCCACGAGTGAGTCCCGCATCCCTCACAGAGGTTTTTGACTTCTCCTCCTCGCCAAGCGAAGCAGCAAGAAACCCTGGCTGCCTTCAGCGTGTTTACTCACGTTAGCCAGGGAGCGCGTTAAAGGCACTCGGCGCGAAACACCCCCCTGGCTCGGCGCAGTCGGTAAACAACACTTGTGTTTTGCTGGCATCATTCGCCAGCGTGTCAGAGTTGGCATTGGCATGGCCGTCCCTCGCGCGCTGTGCGAGAGGTGTGAAGTCAAGATTCCGCTGAGAGGAGACAGACGATCATCAGCTCCTCACCTTCTCTCTCTCTCACACACACATACACACACACATAAACTCACACAAGCAGAGCACACAAACACCCAAACACACACCGAGTACACACACACACATAAACCCGCAAACACAGAGCGCACACACACACCTACACACACACAAAACTCCACGAACACAGAGCACACACACACCCACACACATAAACCCACAAACACAGAGCACACACAAACACACACACACACACACACACACACACACACACACACACACACACAAACCCACATACTCACACACACACATACACATACTCTTACTTATTCAGAAACATGGAATGTGCAGCCTACACACACGCCTCTAAGCAACAGTAGACAGGTGTCAATCAGGTTGTCTGGCATTTTGCTCTCTCTTTCCATCATTCCCTTACCCAGTCTCCCTTTTATCCCTGTACTATACCTGCAACTGGTAGTATTTCCTGTCTTTTTTTTACTATTATTTATTTATTTATTTATTTATTTATTTTATTGTTTTTTTGTCTGTGCCAGCATTCTGTGTTATGATTCCTTCTTTTTTTCAACCCCTCTCACCCCACTGTTTCCTGTTTTTCTTCTTCTCTGCTTCTCGCACCTTTTCAGTGCAGATGGTGTTGGTATCTCTCTCCTGCTGTTGGGCAGCCTCTGTCAGTGTGGATACACGTGCAAAAAAAAAGAAGAAAAAAAAGACAAGAAAAAATAACACAACACAACATGCTCCGAATTGCCCATGACATTTCCTTACTCACAAATCAAGAGCCATTTTGTGGGAAAAACTGAACAAAATGTCAGCCTATGAAAAAAAAGGCTGTTTTTGTTTGTTTATCGTCTCCGCATCTAGCATGATAAAAATAAAAGAGTATATAAATTGATTATGCTGTGTGTGACTCTTACATACTGTTGCAATAGGAACATGAGTGGGATGGGAGAAAGGATAGTAATAAAAGACAAGGAGAGGAGAGGAGAGGAGAGGAGAGGAGAGGAGAGGAGAGGAGAGGGAAAAAAGAATGGAGTTGAGAACAAAGAAGTGGGGAGGAGGATGGGAGGGACAGAAATGGCTGGAAAAGGGCAAGGGATGAACAGGCAAGAGAAGAAGAGGAGAAGAGACTGGAGTGAAAAAGAAGAAGAAGAAGATGGAGAAAGAGGAGGAGGAGGAGGAGGAGGAGGAGAGAGGGACTGGGAGAGGAGTGGAAGGGGAGAGATGAAGCCTACACCTCTGGAGGCCAGATGAGTCACTGTCGCTCCAGTGGCCAGGAGCTGGTAAATAATGAATGCCTCATGGAAGCAGCCACAGCTTGCAGCGTGCACGTGTGTGTGTGTGTGTGTGTGTGTGTGTGTGTGTGTGTGTGTGTGTGTGTGTGTGCACGTGTGTGCGTATGTATGTGTGTTTGTGTGCATGCATTGGTACATACATGTGTGTGTGTGTACCTGAGTGAGTGAGTGAGTGAGTGAGTGAGTGAGTGAGTGAGTGAGTGAGCGAGTGAGCGAGTGAGTGAGTGAGTGAGTGAGTGAGTGAGTGAGTGAGTCAGTGAGTGAGTCAGTGAGTGAGTGAGTCAGTGAGTGAGTCAGTGAGTGACACAGTAAGAGGGAGAGAGTGAGAGTGGCCGTGTTGGGTTAAAAGTGAATGAGGTGAGCAAGAGAAAAAAATCGAGGGAGTGAGTGAGAGAGAAAGAGAGAGAGAGAAAGAAGGAGAGAGAGAGATGCTGTCCGTGGTGACAGAGTTGTCCAGTGATGTGACTGGAATAAAGATAAGGGCATAGTCCATGAAAGAGGGAGAAGGAGGAGAGTGTGAGAGGAGAGAGTGTGAGAGGAGCAACCAACAAAGGGACGGAGTGGGGGAGTGAAAAGGGGAAAGAATATAGACAGTGGCGAGGATTCGTAACCGTAAACATCCGGGAACTTCAAGTCTAGCTAGGTGAAAATAGAACGTGTAAGGAAAAATGTATGTAAACAGGCTATGGTGAAAGCAAACCTGCAAGCCATTGGAATCAGCTGTTAATCAGCTGTCAAAATGGCATACGGTTATCGTGATTCCCTAAAGGAGGAGCAAAACCGAGATACAAATTAAAACTTGAGGCTGTGCGACTGGGATTCCGCTTATACAAAACACCAGCAGGTGCCTGATTTCAATGGCTTCCAGTATTGTTTTTCACCTAGCTAGACTCTTCACCAAGCGCAGAGAGAGCTCGGAGTTCCCCGGATATCCACGATTACGGATGAATAGACGGATAGATGAAGAGGTATGGAGATGTATGGAGAAGAGGTTGGCCATGCCGACGACGCAGCCATGGAAAAACAAAAGGGGAAGCAGCTATCACCTTCACTTTATGCACACAGGCCTATAAAGCCATAAATTCAAAGCCATTCCATGTGCACGTCAGAGAGCGAGCTGTAAAATGGTGCACATCGCTCCAGAGGAGAAGACCCTGGGGGGTTAAGAGCTGAGGTGACTGTGAAGGACACACACACCCATACCCACACACACACACATAGACACGCACACACATGCACACACACACATAGACACATCTACACACACACACACCCACACACACACATAGACAGATACACACACACATACACACACATGTAGACACACACATGCACACATCCACACACACACACACATAGACACACACACATAGACACACACACTCACTCACACACACACAAACTAAGATAGAGACATGCATGCACACGTGCACTCACACACACACAGACACATAGACACACAGACACACACACACACACACACACCTCTACTTCCACCCCCTTTAAAGGATGTCCCTTGTGCATGGCAGGAGCTGGAATCTGGTAGCCGTAGCCTCGCTGAGACCCCAGGCTGTCCCGTCCCCACCGGAGAAACCTCAGCCACATCTAACTCCCGTCTTATCCTTAGTAATTTCATAAAAGAGAAAGGAAAATCCTTGGGAAAACTGTACAGGTCAAGGGCACTTCCTCACACACCCACACATTCTCTCTCTCTCACACACACACATACACACACACTCGGGCACACACACACACACACACTCGGGCGGGCACACACACACACACACACTCACTCTCGGGCACTCTCTCACACAGACTTCCACAGAGAGTAAGAGAGAGAAATTGGGGGTGATATGAGACAGAGAACATGATCCATTGAGATATTAAAAACAGCAAAGACATTTAAGGCTTTATGAAGATTTATGCCTTTTTCACTTAGACAGTGTCAACCCTCACCGGAAAGCCCCCTGCCTTCATTCCCCCTCAGCAGCAGCAGCCGCAGCAGCAGCAGCAGCCAGAGCCCTTGCCTGGGTCACACTGGGATCCAGCCATGGGACAAGAGCAATTATTTCCAAAAAAATATCATAATTCTTAATCAGGGAATCATCAGCAATACATCATCTATCATGCATTTAAAGGGTCATTTGTCAAACATGGCCACTGACCTGATTAAAGACTATTATGAAGGTACAAAGACATTAAGTTTATCAAAGGTGTAGGAGAAAGCATGTCTTTTGGGTTTATTGTGTATTGCACATGCGTGGGTTGACTGGTGTGTTAGAGGCTGATGTTTGATGGGTTTTATCACGGTGCTTCTAATATTAAAACAATTCTAATATTAAACTAGAAAAGCACTCAGAGAGCGCAGACCTCCGCCAAGGCAGCTTAAGTCTCCACCTTATTGTCATTCTCACCTTAAGACATTAAAAGACATTAATCATGTTAAAACATTTTATTACTGGCGTAATAGTTAACTAGTGGGTCCGTTCACTCATGCTCACACGAACTTGGTTGGCTCTTCGGTGCAGGTGGGTTTGTTCACTCATGCTCACACGAACTTGGTTGGCTCTTCGGTGCAGGAAAGTACTTTATCTAATTTCCACTGCCAACATGAACTACTGGGCTGCTCACCACTACCGCTCTAACTCTCCTCTGTCTTTCACTGAACCCTCTAACCAAAAACTCAACAACTCCTTGACCCGCAACAGGAGCCTCATTTCCGTACCAACCTATATTCCCTCCTTTCAAAATAAAAGTCTCTGTAGATTCCATGCTACACTGGTAACTTCACTGAATAAAAAATTCCTGGATCCAGATGGTTATCCGGATAACCACCAAAAACAAATCAGTTCTAAGTTAGCCCACTTCTGACCTATCCTGAAATTTTCATCAAAATCCATCCATAACTTTTCGAGTTATGCTGTTCACAAACAAACAAACAGACAAATCAACGCCATCAAAAACATAACCTCCTTGGCGGAGGTAAAAAAAAGCAGAAAGTGTGTCTGTGTGTGTAAGAGAGAGAGAGAGAGAGAGAGAGAGGGAACGAGAGACAGAAATAGACAAAGAAAGACAGACAGACAGACAAAGAGAGACAGACAGACAGACAGACAGACAGACAGACAGACAGACAGACAGACAGACAGAGAGTGCAAGGGAACAAAACAGAATGATACACAAATACAGACACTTGCACACAGATGAAGGGTTAATTGATGAGCACTGCAGTTGAGACATAGGCCAAGAGACAGAAGGCCACACACACAGTGTGTGTGTGCGTGCGTGCGTGTGTGTGTGTGTGTGTGTGTGTGTGTGTGTGTGTGGCGGAGCTAACAGGTGAATATAGAGGGGAAAGCTGCCAACGAGGCTAAGGACAGCAGGGCTATTCACACTCTCATGCATGGACTCACACCCAATCAAAAAGGTACACACACACACACACACACAATTAGTGTGACCGTTGCAGAAAGCTTCCTGCCTTGTTCACAGTCCATCTGTTCTTGTATATAGTCCCTCCATCCAGAATGCATGTGACGCATTTAAACATAGTTACTATTCCTTCTGCATTAAAACACCAAGCCTGTTTATGATATATTACATCCCGAAAAGACATGATCACCCTTTTGGCATGATATATGCATATTATGGAATTTGTTAATGTTGTATGAATACATATGGATGATATATGTCTTTTTTTACATATTATAACCATTCAAAGATACAGTGTGTACAATGCACATTAAAATTTACACAGACACTCACTCTTTCTCTCTCTCTCTCTCTCTCTCTCTTTCTCTCTCTCTCTCTCTCTCACACACACACACACACACAGCAAATTGGAAATACCCTGACAGACTAAAATTAACCAACTCATGTAAAGTAAAAGAATTTTGTCTTG
>CM059275.1:6759069-6826569 GCA_030347295.1 Setipinna tenuifilis | reverse complement strand
GTGTGTGTGTGTGTGTGTGTGTGTGTGTGTGTGTGTGTGTGTGTGAATTCTCTCTAATAGGCCATGTTTAAGTGGAGGCATCATGAATTGAGAGATGTTTAATAATGACATCCCAAAGGAATGAAACAAAGACTTTTTCATCCACTAATAAAAAGTGGAGACTGCAAACAAACACACACACACACACACACACACACAAAGTGAGACAGACAGACAGAAAGACAGACAGACAGACAGATAGACAGATAGATAGATAGATAGATAGATAGATAGATAGATAGATAGATAGATAGATAGATAGATAGATAGATAGATAGATAGATAGATAGATGCAAACATACAACATACATAGACAGCCAAATAATGCAACATACTGGCACAGCCCCCTTAAAAATAGAAACATTTATAAGTCACATACCAACACAAACCACCTTAACATTTGCACTCACATAGGGCCAAAAACCAACACAAACCACCTTAAGATGTACACTCACATGCAGTAGGTCCACATACCAACACAGGGCACGTTAACATTTTGAGGCTGAGACTGTGGGCTGGTTTCCCCTCCATCTTCATATAGGAGCCCTATCTGATTTGGGTGAATGTGCATGAAAATGACTTCTCCCATGTCCTCTGGAGCTGGATCCTGTGTGTGTTTGAGCAGAGTGTGTGTGTGTGTGTGTGTGATGTCGATGTCTTTGAACGGACACGGCAGGGGAGAGTGGTGGCTAAAAGTGCCGTTCCACGAACGTTTGAAGGCGGGCGATGAAAGCAAGCCAGCAGGCCTTCTGAGCAGCAAGATTGGCGAAAGGGAAACTGATGGAGTCTAGTAGTGGGTGGGTGGATGGCTTTGGCTGGTCCATGAAGCCTGGGTGAAAGTGCACAAATTGGCGGACTGTTGTGGGCTTCCCAAAAACTGCAGGGTATTTGAGGAGTCCACGGGGAAAACGAGCATTGTCACAAAATGCAGTAACTGAGAAAATGTAATTTATAACTTTGATTTTTGGTTTGATTATGTAAAATGCTATTTTAAAATGCTTCTAGCTCAAGACTATGCTTAATTCACAGGATTAGCTTTTGAAACAGCATTTCAATATAACTGTCCATAGGGGAAGTAACTTGAAAAATGTGATTTTGTGACTATGCCCGTTTTTTTGCTGCGGACTCCTCATCTGAATGTTAAGTTGGTAACACTTTATTTGTTTATACATCCAAACCTACCTAAACTAATTGCCCAAGTCATTTTTGTTTTTTTGTTTTTGCCTACATCATAAATTTTTGGTTCTGGTGTTTCCTAGAAAACTTGTGACTTTGTAACTATTTTAGGGTGACTACAAAGTGACTATTTTAGGTTGGATAAAGTATATGCTTTTTTTCAAATCTTGCAGTGTTTTTTACTCTGAAATCATTAAATGCATAAAATCAAAGACCTATATGATCCCAGGTAACGTTAGGTCCTTTATGCTAACTGTTTATTTCAGTTAACCGTAGGCAAATATATGTGGAGATGTCGGACCATCGTGTTTATTTGTAATACGTGTGAGGTATTCATGGGCATTTGCATTCAGTGAAGCAGCCACAGTCCCATTTCTCTTTTTATCAAACATATCTTCCAAGTAAGCTGTTGCTGTAGGCTAAAAGCAACCATGCTTTAAACACATGCTATCTGAGGAACACACAAGAGAGAAAGAGGTAGAAAGACAGAGAGAGAGAGAAAGGGAGAGAGAGAAAAAAATTGTTTATAAAAACTCACTTAATTCCCATCACATCTTTTAAGTATCCACAGCTCATATAAGTACACACACACACACACACACACACACGATCACACACACACAGAGACACACACACACTGGCATTGCACTTCCTCTCTCTCTTTTTCTCCCAAACACATAAACACACAGTAGGGCTTCTGGCTTGCTGTCAAGCAACCAAGAATGGACTGAGAGAAGGGAACATTACCAGTTAATGTGCCACTAAAGTGAATGCCTATACTTAAAACAATTATACTCTCTTCCTAGACACAGCAAGCTCAGCCAAGCCTAACCTCCAAGTCCCCCTTTCTGGTCATTTACCTCCAACTAATATTTTCCCTCGACAGATAGAGACAGCTGGGCCAACTGCCATTTTTTAAATGTTGAATTCGGAATGTTGAGGAAATTGTGACATCATCAACCTCTTCCTCTTCCGTGCTCAACATTGCGAATATTCAGGTGGGATAGCCTCAACATGACAGCACATAAATGTCTGCGTGTGGTAAATCTGCAGTGTTTCCTTGCGTTCTGAGTTTACACTTTGTGTGGTCAGACCTGCTGCCATGTGGACTGCTGGGTTCAGTTTGCTGAACTGATTTGAGGTCTTTATTTGTTCGAACCCAACTGAGATGATTGTGGTGAGTTTTTTTTTATTTTTTGTGAAAAGTTTTGAGCATTTTATGCTGACAGCTGGCCAGTCTGCCCTACCATTAACATGGCAAGACAGGTGGAGTAGAGACTGAAAAAAACAAAACAAAAAAAAAGGTTGTGGAAAAACATGACACAAAGATGGAGTAAGAGAGTTTGTGTGTGTATGTGTGTGTACGTGTGTGTGTGTGTGTCCGCGCACGAGAAAGAGAGAGAGAGAGAGAGGGAGAGGGAGGGAGATAGAGATAGAGACAGAGACAGAGACAGACAGACAGACAGACAGTGGTGGGCAGACTCTGCCGGAAACAGATTGAAAACCCTGGTCCTGTGGACTCCCTCCAGTAAATAACTTGTTGACTGCTTTGACCTCTCTTTGAGCTGTTCTGGGTGAGTGGACCTGCGGTGAACATGTGCTGGTGAGAGGAAGCGCTCAGCAGGGGGTGGGGGGTAAAGAGGGGGTGGGGGGTGTTGGGTTGGGGGGGGGTGGGTGGGTTGTGGAGCTTTCTCTACCGCTTTCTTCAGAGCCCCCGTCTTCACACTCCCTGCCTCCTTCTCCCCTCTTCCCCCGCTCACTCTGCCTTTCTCTCCTCCCCTACCCTCCTGCACCCCCTTCTCTCTCTCTCTCTCTCTCTCTCTCTCTCTCTCTCTCTCTCTCTCTCTCTCCCTCCCCTCTCCTGTCTTGTCTGATACTCTTGCTGACAGAGTCCACCCCTCCATCTCTGTGTGCAGATTGCCTGTGACAGCTCTGACTATTTCAAGTTGAGTTTTGAGCTAAATTGGAGTGAGCAACACCACCTGTGCTGCGTGCTAGCTCAGGCCTGTTCAGGTTTACCGCATCACATGTGCACTGGAGAGAGAGAGAGAGAGAGAGAGAGAGAGAGAGAGAGAGAGAGAGAGAGAGAGAGAAAGGGAGGGGGCGTACCTTCAAAGCCTGTGTGTGTGCTCTCTCATGCAATATGCCTCTGTCACAGCCGGGGAACTCCTCTGAGCCTTCATCCACCATCTTCCTCCTCCTCAACTACCTCTTTTTCTCCCATAGATCTCTCTCTCTCTCTCTCTGTATCTCTCTCTGTATCTCTCTCCCTCTCTTTACCTGCCTGGTTTTTGTGCACTGTGTCTGTGCAGGCTTTAGGATTTCCTTTTCTGACAAAGCCTTTTTTTAGTGTGATGTTGAAAGTGCCACAAAAAGCAAAAACAATAAAATGTTCAACAGCCTTGTCCTTTAAGAAAAGAAGAACATAATTTACGAAAACAAAAGGACTCGAAACCTAAGAAATGTATTACTGCATTATACCTGTACCCATAACCGAGAAAGCAACAGAATGCCTTGTTAGAAAGACATCTCAATAATAAATAAAAAAAAAACTTTGCCAATTTTGATATGTCAACAATTGAGTTACAGTTACTGGAATTTGTTTCAGTCAGTGCAAATCCTTTTCAAAATAACAAAGCATACAATACTGTTTTTTCAGCAGTCTTCCTCCCTCCTCCAGGACCTTGTTTTTTCCTCTTTTTCCCAAGTGATGAGAGGAAAGGGAATGTGTGGCTTCAGCGAGAGGATACAGTAGATGTGCCTTAAGTGGAGGAGGGAGAAAAACCAGTGTGGGGTGAGCACTGAGGTCGCCACACTTGCCGCTCTGGCGAACTCATTTCCACAGCTGGTCAGAGGCTTCCCCTCCGAGAGGGAGTGGGGTGCCAGAGAGAGGGAATGCCTCATCCACTTACTGATCACAGCTAACATACACACACATACACACATAGACACACACACACACAGTCACATGCACAAACACACAGACAGAGAGAGAGAGCGAGAGAGAAAGGGAGTGGGTGCCCATCCACTTACTGATCACAGCTAACACACTTCCTCTGCTAGTGCATGCTCACTCAGACACACACACACACACACACACAAGACTACTGGTGGTCAGTTCCCTGGACTATATCACTTGATCGATAAATATATTCTGTACACTTTTTGTTTATGAGTATTTTCTGTGTGGCCTGTTTCTGTTGAGTTATGTTTTAATCTTTTTTTTAAGCAAAGGTGTGGTCCTGGATGTCAAAGAACCAGTGGAGAGTTCTTTGTCATCATTAGCCCTAGTGCATGGCTCTCCTACATATGTGAACTGTATTTCAGCACTTTAAAACTCATCATTAGGAAATGCCTAGTACCCACAGTGAGCCCGAGGCAGAGAGCTTGAGGAGGATTTTTTTTCCACAGCTCAGCAAAAAGTCAGTAGCATGACTGTTTAACATGCAACAGCCGGAACCCGTGAATCTGAATCAATTGAGTTTATTGGCAGGTATATCTGCCATCTGTTCTATTGAAATACATCTGCTGACTCCTCACACCCTTGTACAAGTATTTAGTGTCATGAAGAAGCAGCTCTTTGGCTCTTTTCCTATTTAAGGGGTGTGAGCTTTTTTTTCCCAACATTCTAAGAAAGAATGCGTTGTACAATAATGTACGATTCTGAAAATTCCACATGACATTCTATGGACCCCAACATTCACATTACACATCATATGACGGTACACCCTCTGAGGTTACAAATGTTTCTACAAGCACTTAGTGTCACGAAGAAGCAGTTTTGGCCCCTTTGCTAGAAACAGCAGCTTGAAGTGGATTTATAACTGGCGGTGGGTTGGAGGCCCCTGCAGCTGGTGTTGGGCTGCATGTGGAGTGAACCTGCTGAGGCAGCTGGGGTCAGTGTGCGGGTCTGGCCACTGAGTGGCCATTCCTCTAAGTGCAGTCAGATGTTACAGTGGCGCGTTAACCGTGTCGCCGGCGAGAGGGCATCTCCTGCTGTCCGCTTTAATGACCAGGAATCAATAGCAGCTTGCCTCTCTTCAACCTGATCCATTTCACACTCACTTACACACACACACACACACACACACACACACACACACACACACACACACACACACACACACACACACACTTAAACGCACACACACGCACAGACAGACAGACACATACACACTCAAATGCATGATGCATGAAGAATAGCATCTTCCTCTCTTAAAAGTTTTCCAGTTACATTCACTAAAGTACACTCTAAAAGAAATCTAGAATGACATTAAAATGCAGGTTCACCCTTCACTGGGCATACTTAGTGACTAGCAAATCTGTTATTGCCCCAGACTTGAGGATTTAAAGGGGAAATGACATTTCACCTCTGACCTCTCTCTGCTCGGCTCAGCTCAAGCTGCCCAGCCCCCTTGCTCCATGTGCGGCCTGCTTGCCTACCCTGAAAGAGCGGTGAACTGGTCCGCTCTGGACAGAACATTCTTCACAGACATGGCCCGAGAGCCCAGCAGAGCTGGAGCGCGTCCAGGAAGGAGAAGGATCCAGCCAGACACGGTCAGCGACTGAAGCAAGAGGTCGTGCTGAGGGTCCTCGGGCACTTCCACATTAACGCAGCACAACAACAACAGAACAGAAAAAAAGAGAGTATTTTGGGTTTTTAACTGCTTTTATTCATTCAAGGTTAAGAAAACAGAATATTTAAATATAAAATATATAATAAAACAGTTATCATGTGATCAACTCCCCCAAAGACAGATGAACAAAAAAGGCCTGTGTGTCTATTGAAGGATAAATGTGTTTAAAATGTTTTGTGTGAAATGAATAAAGAATAGTGTTTTATAGTGATGCATCACCATTAAAGACTGCTGGTGTGACTAGATTAAAGACTGGTTAAAATTAATATTCTATTGTAAGTACTGTATATTCTTATTTATGTTTAAATAAGTACATCTGTTAGTGAACCTGTCCTGTTTTCTTACTGATTGTTGCAATATGTCTGGAATTTGACAGTTCTAATTTACCTCAGCCGGCACTGGTTTATTATTTTTTTTAACTCACACCTCCTCAATTTCAGTTATAAAATATTTTGTCACATGTTTTTAAAATATGCTGCTCAACATCATTAAGTCAAATGATTCTGACTTTTTACGGCTTATGACTCAACGTTCATGTTACTTTGTAACATGATAGTAAATTAAAATGCTTTGAAAAAAAACAAGAAAAACGTGGTTGTTTAGCAATTTTTACAGTATTAAAGCACTGGAAAGTATGCTTGAGTCAATAAAATATTTACCTAATGCCACGACATGAATATATTAAAGATTTCATTCACAGAAGGAAGGATATTCGTCAAAGGTTCATTTTCAGCTAGGCCATGTATTAAATGTAACCCATGTTAATCTGTGCATCTCTGAGTGTGGCATTATGTTGGCAAAGCAGCTGGAGGAAGAGCTGTCATGGGCAGGATGTAGCGCGATGATTACCCCGTCTCACACTTGGCGGCCACTCAGACTTGTCAAAGCCTTTGATCTGAGCCGTCTTCATAATCACTTCAAAAAACCTGCTCCTGACACTGCCAGTACTTTACAAATGTGACCCGCACTCTTCCACATTCTTTAAGCTCTCTGATGCTCTGTTTTCAAACGTCCCTCTCTCTCTATTCTTCAGCCACTAAATGCAACCTCTCTCTCTCTATCTCTAACTCTCTCTCTCCCTCTAATTCACAGTTACGTTGTCTATACTTTATCTAGTGTTGTTGATGGGCCTTAGGAAATAGCTACAGTGCGATCACTGCATGTGAAATGAGTTTTAACACCCAGCCCCATCTCTGTAGAGTTGGCCAGTCATCACCGTCATTTTGTATGCTGTGAATTACCATTTTTCTCCTTCCGGTTCTGAAGGGGAAACTCCCTATGGACGAATGAATGTCCTTTCAAAAAATCAACAAAATCTCATACACGACAAGTGGTCAATTGTACAAGGACCCTTCGCATTCATTTTTTATCAATAAATTAGATGGCAACTTCGGCTGGGTGTGCTTTTCTAGACGCATAATGGTGAAATATGACTGTAGCTATCCCTCTGCTAACAGTTAAGAACTAATTAAGAACTACAGCTGTCTCTTACCTTCCACTTCTGAAACTATTTTTGCCACAAATGTTAGCTACTTTAGCAAACCTGAGCAGCAGGAAAAACATATAAAATAAGGTAATCAAACATGGCAATGGCAGTTCATGTAAACATGGCTACAATGAGAGAGTCTACACCTGTCATGTACAACATTAGATGCTAGCGTTGCTGGTGTAGTCCACCGCTTTGTCTGCTTTAGCTTATTGATAGCTAGCTACATCTTATTTTTTCAAAGTTAGACAACAAATTTTCAAATCCGCCAAGAGATAATTGTGTTTTAACTTTTGTCATCAAATGGTCGTCTACTTACGTTACTGCGGTCATACCTCATTTGTGCCAGGTGTGCAAAAAGCACATTTGTCTTTCCATGAGGATTTTCACCTTGCGAAACAGGAAGCCTTAAATGCTAACACAAAAAACTACAAACTTCCGGGTAACTTGCCAACTCCATGGTCATCGGCAGTGACCGTAGCACGCAACCTGTCTTTTTCCCCACCTGTCCTCCCTATCCAACCCATTTATCCTCTCTCTTGATCATCAAGTATCACAGCAAAAGAGTGAAAAAAATCTGCAGTTAACTCACAAAGAAACATAAGCAACTGGGAAGAGAAAGGGAATGGGAAAAAAGGCCTCCACTTTCATACTTTAACAATGGCATTTGCATATTTTTATAGTCTCTCAAAGAAGAAGGAAAAACAGCCTGCAGCGTGTAGGGGTTGGAAACGGAAGCTGGGAAGACAGCGGGCTTGCTGCGGCCACTCTCTCCCCCTTCTCCTCTCCTCTCCTCCTCTCCTCCACCCCCCACCCCCCATCCCCTCCATCTTCGGCTCCTGGGCTGGGTGAACACAACGGCCCCCGCCGCCCGCCCGCCATCCTGTGGGGAGACAAGTCAGGAGAGAATATTAGAATATTACAATCAGCTCACAACAACTTTTATGCTTTTTTTATAATATTCAAAACAGACAGAGAGAAATAGATACAGTTTTTATGATACATTAGCCTACATTTTTTTATCTGTGCTGATGCATATCAAAATATATCAGCATTTGCATATCAGTGGAAAAAACAAACGGGTATTAGGACAAAGAGATCAGGCCATTGTTCACATTAGATGTGACTGATTTCGCATATAATGCTTCTGCATGTTTACGTAAAAGGTTATTGTGTATTGGTACAGTCTACTGACAGGGAATAATGCAGTTCCTAGACATACTGTGCACTGTAGTGATGATTGCACATGTGTCACCACTTCACGGGGACCGCAGAATGTATTATTTGGTTTATATCTGTGCATGTCAAATCTAATCTAATTTGATGTGTGTGTTTCATAACTCATATCATACATTATCCACCTTAAATGATAAATATACCATTAAGTGTTATTATGTTGAGTGATATGTGTATACCAATAAACACACATTTCATTTGTGCATTTAATTGAGTATGTAACATGCCAAACATCCAAACAACATGCGTGAACATCATTTTACGTTTAAACAACATACGTGAACTGTCGGTGTGGTAAAAAATATTATTTCACCATGCTATTTCTAATTCCTATTCCATGACTTCATCAACATGACTTGATTTATCAATGGCACGACTGCTCACAGATCATTATTTACAGGTTTCATTGTTTAAGGTGTTTTGCTTAGAGTCTACATCTGAGTTGTGCTGAATAATATTGCCTCCAAGTGATTGCTACATGCTACATTAAATCAACAGCATCAAAAAGCCATATTGTCTTCCTCTATGTACACATCCAGGAAACATGAGTGAGCAGCAGCAATGTTCAAAAGTCAATACTCTTCAACAGCAACTCTACAGAGATATCATGCCAATATGTACAGCTGAGCCTTTAAAGAAGCTACACACACACACACACACACACACACACACACACACACACACACACACACACACACACACAGTCAACTATTTATGTAGGAGTATTAACACTGATGTCCTAAGCAACATACCAAAAAAACAGTAACTAATCTGATAACCTTGTCTCCTGGAAAACAACAGTGGCTGGATATAAAAAAAACCCCACATATTTGCAGATCAAAACATTACATCGCAAAACTGCTCTTGTGCTGGCGAAATAACTGAAACCAAGCTGGGTTCAGCATACAGTGCCGCGGCTACTGCATGTAGTCTGAAAGTGCCTTAAGTGAGGAGTTGAGGCCACAGAGGTAGGGCTGATCCCATAATGATGCACCATGTGGAAGGCCAGCTGGTTAGGGTTCTGCGGGGGTTTCGAACCCGGGATTTTAAGGAAGAACAGAACAGAAGAAGCAACATGTCTGAATTAAATTCCTACTGGCTTCAACCAACCAACCACAGAGGAATCTTGTAATGAAGTGCACGTCAATTTAATATATGAGCAGGCAAAAAAGATAGAAGAGAGGGAGATAAAGAGAGCTGGACAAGAGAGAACGGAAAGGGGGGAGAGAGAAAGAGAGAGAGAGAGAGACGGCGGAAGAGTATTGGGTACTGCAAAGGGGGGTAGCAGTTTCCACCCATAATGCACACACACACACACACATACACACACACACAAACACACACGCAAGCACACACACACACACACACACACACAAGGCCAGGAAGATGTATGTAAACCCATTTACAAACAAATAGGGCGAGCTCTGCAAGAATATGGAGAGGGCCATAAGCAGCCCATACACATAATACACATATAAATCACCGCTCGCACCCACTAAACGTGACCACACACACACACACACACACACCCACACACACACACTCAGAAGAATAGTGGATCTGACATGGGCAAACGCCCCAACTACTAAACAAAGCTCTATCAGAAAACTTATCGCCGAGTAATTTCTCAAGCAAATAAATGACTGCAATGGATATATTTCTATCCAGATTATGACTCACCCTCAGTACCTGACACCCTACATTACTTATTTAAATTTCTTTCAGAGACACATGGGAGGTTGACTCAATCTGAGATCTGAATGTACTGTATATATATTTTGTAACACCTACATTAATGCCATCAACCTACACTGTTCTTTTGCACGTTTGACAGTCTGACGTTAAGGCAGTAATTATTCCGTGTTTGCCGTTTTGCAGAACTTAAAACTGAAAGATCTTTAAGTGCAAACTTGAAGCACTTTCTTAGTAAGTCTAGTTTATTTTAGTGCCACTTTTACAGAACTGCAATAATGATGTCTGTCTGAAGGATGAGTTTTGTAGTCTCTATAAGGCATTCATCACTCCACTCTCACCTCACTGAACAGACAGACAGGTAGGCAGGCGGACAGACAGGCACAGAAAAATAATACAGAAAGACAGACAGACAGACAGAGACAGACAGACTGACAGGTAGACAGCTACAGAGAAATCATACAGACAGTCACGAAAAAACCATACAGTCACAAAAAAAAATCATACAGACAGACAGACAGGAAGGCAGACAGTCATAGAACAATCATGAGGACAGACAGACAGACAGTTACAAAAAAATTAGACAGACAGAGAGAAAGAGACAGACAGACAGACAGACAGACAGAGTGAGAGAGTTCTGTTTCCAGTGGAGCAGCAGGGAGTAGCTGGAAGTGTGGCAGGCAGTCCTCGGTGGCAGGAACTCATTCTCACCGAGCAATGAGGCCATTACTTATCCCTGATTGGAGCCGAGGCAGGGAGCGCTGAATCTGTGTTAAAAATTTGGGCGCCATAAAGAGTGCAGCGTTTCCCCTTTTCCTCCCCCTCCTTTCTTTCATGAATATCAAATAAGCCTCCGGACTCACTCCTGCCACATTAAAACAACACATAAGAACAAATTACAGCTACATCATTGTATTTGCATTACCTGTAATAGGCTGCACGTTGTGTTGAGTATTTATTATAGGCACGCGCAAATGTTGGCTTATTCTGTGTACATGTTGAGATTTACAGTTCAGACAGTTTGTTCAGCAAAGTCACATTTTTTTTTTTTTGCCAAAATCTAAAATGGATACATTGTAGAGCTGGCTGTTCCTGTTTGAACCCTATCGCTAGCTTGTATTTCCAGAGTGTGGGTAGAAGAATTCAAGAAGTACCATCATACAATTGTGAAAATGATTATTAAAAAAAACAACAACAACATCCATTTCTTGCCCTACAGCTTAACCACCTACACCGTGCCCTCTGTGTGTATGTGAAGGTAAGTGAGGTGGCAAGGTGTGTGTGTGCATACAGTGTAAGTGTGGGCTTGGCACTGTGTTAGCGTTTGTGCATCTGTATGCGCATGCATGGGTGTCCTTGTTCAAAGCATTGTGTGCGTGTGTGTGAGAGAGAGAGAGTGTGTGTATATGTGTGTATTTGTGGTGGATGCAGCAAACTGAATTAGTTAAATAACAGAACAGGTAGCCATTTAGGGAATGCATACACACTACACATATCTCTCTCTCTCACTCACACACACACACACACACACACACACACACACACACACACACACACAAACTGCCTCTGTTCTTCTCTCTGCACAATCATCTATATGTACAATAACAAACAAGTGCCCTGAGACACACACACACAAACACACACACATGCACAAGACGGCAACATACACATGCGCACACACACACACACACACACACACACACACATAAACACCAGCCACTTTAGCCTTCCTGCTACACTTGCAACTGAACCACAGCGGAGCGCACAGTTCATACATGTAACGAAAGTTCTGATAGAAACGGGAGATGTGATCTCTGTACAAAACGTGGTACAAACAGTGAAATGAGAGGGAGAGGTCACTCCTGGAGCTCCCCTCCCAATGTTATCCAATTTTATTGGGATTTGCAGTGATTTGTGCCAGGCTTCCCCAGGGAAATAAATACTTTGATTAATGTAATCCTGGGCAGGGAGGTGCCACAAACCCCATATCCTAAGGGAATGGGGGGGCCTGTTTGACAAACAAAAACACGGCAGTGACTATAGAAGGGACTGCGTGCATATAGACGATGGAGACCACATTGTACACAACACCACAAACACAAACATCAAGCACACACACACACACCTCCTATTTGCTATTCTGTTTGCCTTCCACTTTGCGCTTAATAACTCTGAACTTTTGTCCTCGTGAAGAGCTTGTCAAACAACGGCCAAAAAAAAAATGTAGCCGATAAGAAACCTTCAGAGTTGTGAAAGCACAATGCTGCTTTCATTTTTTATATGCGGGTCATCTATAATAATGCAAATATTTAACATTGTTTGTTTATGATGTGAAGAGGTCTGTGGTGTAGAGAGTGTGTCTGAGGTAGACCATACGGAGAGGCTGGGTTTAGTGTTTCACGTGTCTTGTAGTGAGTGAGGGGTGCAACGGAGGTGCGAGGGAGCAGGGGGCTTTATGTCCCCGAGCCACCAGGGGTGAGTCTGGGAGACAAAGACACCCGTGACACCCCCCCACCCCCCCCCTCTCTCCTTCTCCCAAACCCAACCCAGCCCTCCTCCTATCTAAGGCAAAGAGCACTTTATCATATCTGCAATGCTGCCACTCACTCACTCACGGCTGCTTCAAGGCCCTCTTTTTGTGTGTGTGTGTGTGTGTGTATCTGTGTGTATGTGTGTGTCTGTGTGTGTATCTGTGTGTGTGTTACCCTAATAGCTGCCTGTAATTTAGAGAAGACTGAGGTGAAGCAGAACACACAATCTCTTTCTCTCTCTCTCTCTCTCTCTCTCTCTCTTGCTCCTCTCATCACTCCTCAACAACAAAAACCTCCATAAGTGACACTGATATCACCGAAAGAGAACTTAGGTCATCAAATCTGTAACTGTGTTTGAACATCATGAGATAACTCGCATTGCTTAGCAATCATGGTACAGGCCATACCCCATGCAGACTATTTACAAGCAGGCATCTGTGATCTTGGCTACATGCACATAACCACTTGTAATGTAAAATCCAGCATCATTGCCAAAGGATGATCATATTATTAAACAGGGACCAATGACCAAATGTAAGACCAATAATATTTCCCATAAATATTTGTTCTGCAGCAATGAAATATTTCATGCAAAAAAGCCATATGGACAATAACTCCTGGGATCTAAAATGTGTGTTGAGATGCTCTTCTGACGAGTCTATGGATGTGTAAGGTTGGATCAAAGTACAAATGCGCCGAGAAAAACTTGCTTCAGTGTACTGATTGTCACCTGCTTCTCAGTTACCTTCCACCTCGCAGATAGAATATGCGTGGACGCGTAAAACCATTGCAACACAAACAAACAGCATTTTCATATCATGAACCTTAGTCCTCTTTTAGCTAACAGACTTTGGCCCTTTGTAAGTAGGAAGAGTGATAGATTTTCCATAGCAATACTGAGTCTAGCTTTCAGATTTTTTGTAAGTATAAAAAATCTATTTTGTCATCTATCTAAATATTTTTCAAAAAGGATTGTAAAATGGTCAAATAAGTTGACAAATTATTCATATGTAGATAAATATAGATGATTAGACTACACTTCAAATAAAAAAGCAAGCATTAGATTTTGGACTTGTTTCCCCATAGGTTTATCACTGTAATATTATACTGTGTTATGTTTTGAGATGTTAATCTACATGTCAATCAGAAGTTTGCAATATTTGGCGCCATGTTTTTAATTATTATTTATTTATTTACATACATCTTATTGTCCTGGTGCTGAGATATGTCATTTTGATAAATGGCACCTGGTGAAGAATCTTAAAACATTATATGCATACATTTTGAATATTATAAATAATATGGTGTGGCATTGTGACAACCATAACAACAAAAATATATCAGTCAAAGTGAATCGGAATAAAATGGGTGTAGATTTCATTAACACCATAGTGAGAGTTTTTCCTGCTCCCTCGTGTTTTAATTCATGTCGCCCAAACAGTTCAAAAAATCTAAGTAAGCCATTTCCATCAAAGCATTTCCACTATACCTAGCCTGCAAAAATACACAGAAACTTTTCTGATACACAAATCATTAAATTATACTATGTTTGTAATAGCCTACTAAACTGTAATACTACCCAACTTTACTTGTGTTTAAGACGCAGTAGGTCAGTGCTTTAAAATCACTGTTTGTGATGTTGTGAACGTTGTGCAGGCTATAGATTCAGGGTGAAGAAGGAGGCGGTTAAATTTGCTAGGTCATTTCGGGAAACGTGTAGATTTAGTCGTTGATTCAGGCCCGAGTTGTTTGTTAATATTAGACTTATATGACGGGATGGTGAAGGCAAAGAGTAACACTGCGTTTTTACTAAACTTTTTTCTAATAGATATAAGAACTAATTGCTAATCGAGTTTAATGCGTAAATCTGAGATTAGCTTACTTTTGTCGTTGACACTGCACATACAGCCTACTTTAGGTGTAACTTTGTCTGCATTTTGTTTTGTCATTATTTATTTCACTTTAATATTTGAAACTAGGCAAGTTTACATATGACTACTGTCTTCGCAACTCAAATGCCCATATCCCAAACTGTCAAAATACAGCGACTATAACGAATAGTCTACAACAAATGTTCAGGCCCTTTTTTAACAAGAACAAAGATTTCAGTATATGTTTCAGTAATGGACGACTTAATGTCTACAAGAACGACAAATTTGCATTCCAGTTAGTGTTTTGTTATTGTATTTGCCCTAATCATTTACCCACTTGTACTGCATGTGGTATTTTTAATGTGTTAGTTTTGTCACAGGACAATAATAGGCTACACCTACTCACCATTGCATGGGCTACTGGCGTAAGTAAGCGCGACACCTGCTGGTAAAGAAAGTAGTCTATTCTTCATGTTACCAGCAATTTCCTAATCTCTGAATTTGCCACGACGTTCCTAGAGCATAAAAATGATTAAGACTAGACGTTGAAAAGCATTCAAACATGTACGCTGTGTTAAAACTTTTGACGAGTTGGCGAGTTCTAGAGTTCAGCTTGGCTCACTTGGATCATTTTGGCTTCAGTGTTCTTTCATCTCGACTCCAGTGCACAAACATATAGCTTAATGCGACTACTGTTCTCTCTTTTATTCGCCTCACCATGACAACCGAAAAGCGGGCTTGAGAAATGCTTCCCCATCAATTCAACAACCGCTCTTAGCAGGGCAGCGCGAGATGGCATCTTGGACTCACAGGACACAGAAAGCTAGCCCTTGGGGAAAGCTCCGTATTCTTGGCGGTCTGCAGAGGGTGAATCCCGTGCAATCAAGTTCCCTTCTATACACATTCAGCCGCGCTGGAAACAACGAAAATCACTGTGTAACATTGAAGGCTGTAGGCTAATAATCATTAGAGTAGCCGGTCATGGGCTTTATTTCGGTGACCATGGCAATGCGTAAAATCTCTACAAAAAGACAGTAGATGATGTATTGTCCTTTTGTACAGCATGTTAAAATGATAACATGAAGGTAAGTCCCTTTCGATGCCGATTTAATTAACAATGTCAACAAAACCATATAGCCATTTTAGGGACGTCATGATTAAACTTCGCTTAAAGGCTATGTCATTGTTGCGGCAAAGTTTCATCAAACTTGGGCACAGCAGCAAGAGATCAATATTATGTAAACGACCCCACTTCTACGCGACTTCTCTGGAGAATTCAGCGGAGACTCTGCTGCTTAAATTTGATTGATTGTACTTTCTCCTGTGGACATTCGCTACAAAACAGCCCTGCTTAGCGGTCTGTTCTCTATTTATAAAACTAAAGGCATCACAGGTAAAAAGCACCAATTGATTTCTCGATTCGCTTCTTTGAAACAAATATAAGCTATATATAGTACTACAAACCAAAACGTTACAGAGCGAGAGAGAGAGAGAAAGAGAGACAGCGAGCGAGAGAGAGGGGGAGAGGGGGAAGAGAGAGAGAGAGAATGTTAACCTTACTTACCTTTAAATATCCCTTATCCCTGTTGGACCCGAATACCCCTATACTTCTGTCCCGTCCAGCACTCGCTCTTCTCAGGAAATGGTCCTTCCTAAGATTTTCTTTCCCCACTCTCAACTGAGCGGAGCTCTCCTCGGCTGCGCTATTATTTTCACTAAAATATATGAAAATTTATGCAAATGAAAATCAGCACTAACTGTTCCTCTCTTGTTGTACTTGGGGATTTTTTCCCTCTCTTTTTGCACAGAAAGCAAATGAACTCCCCAGCAGGAGACATGGGGACCTTGTTACATAAACAAATAAATCATAAATGTAACCCTTTCCAGAGACTGAAAATTACTTTGAACTGCACAACTTGAAATCAAGAACATTTGAAATCGCTGGCATTTTTTTTAGGTTTTGGTGTATTTCTTTGCCTGCCAGATTCAAAACCATTATATTGCGTTCACGTTCCCACACAGTCATACAAAGTTGTCCTGTAAAGATTATTATTTCACATGAAGAATGACAGACATAATTTAGAAGGAATTGCACTTTTGTCGTTTAGTGAATACAAGGGCCCATGTCCTCAATTCAGTCTAGGCTATTTGATGCAAACAAAACATTTGATTTAGATAGACAACAACCATATGTGGTATCACTATGCTGTGCACTTGTTAGGGTGTGCAAATAAAAGACATAAGGTTGGTGGTTCAGTGGCGACGTTTTCCCCCAAGTTGTAGTTGAAATATTGGTCCCATTTAAGTTTTAGCATTTGTAATAGTCTTCTGAGTTGGCCCAACGCTGGACCTAAAACTCAGAGGTAGTGTGTAGTGCACCTTGTAATACGAAGTCGGTCCGAAGGCGTAGACAACTCTACATTTATTTATACTTGTGGGTGAATCCATGTGTGGTAGGGGTTCCGCCAAGTACGTTCGTCTAGCTCTAACCCTCCTTTGCACGCCACGTTATTTAGCGGCCTGTTGTCCGTTTGGAATTGGATGGCATGCCCTCTTGCCAGTCTCAAGGGGACCCACTGATTCGCCCCCGGTTTAATTCCGACTTTTTCATTTTTCTTTCTCCGATGCTGTGGGGTGTCCAGTTCACCATCTTGCCACTTGGAAGTATCCCACTAACAATATTAACTCATGACAAGCCAAAATAAGCAAAGCATGGAATATAATGTGCTTACTGTTGTTAGAATCCCAGCACAGCGTACACTGATGAAACTGCCTAATACTTGAACCAAAGGACAGCTTGGTAAATTGTATTATAGCAATGTTATTTTTAGCCGATAGAAGCTATGACAGTGTCACTTCTTTTTATTTTTTTTTCTATGCTTACAGACAGATTTTGAATGTCTAATGTCCATTTACAAAATGTTGAGCATCTAAGAACATTTTAAATAATTATTCTTATATTCTACCTCATTGTTTAGGCAAATTTATATTACCATGTCGTGCAGTAAACAAACTAGCTTCAACACTTAGGCATCCCCTGAGCTATGTCTTTAATGTATAGAGGGAAATATTTATTTATTGTTCTATTTTATTGAGACTGAATTAAAAATCATCCAATTGTAAGGGCGGGAAGGAGGATACATGCCTACAGCGAGGCTTTCCAGACATGTCAATCTTACCCAAACTGTCCAATCAAAGACAGCCTTGTACTCCACTTCCTCGTATTTGTGGGAAAGACGTGGACGATGTGCGCACGCTTGGCACAGGGTAAACATTCGTGTGTCCTCGAGCTCTGAGGGAGGGACGGAGCTGTCAGAGAGAGAGAGAGCGAGAGAGAGAGAAAGAGAGAGAGAGGGGGTAAAGGGAGAGAGAGCAAGCGAATGAGAGAGTCGCGATCATTGGTGCGCACTGTAATACTGGATTGTACTTCAACTGGAGCGGTTTGGCAGGTTTATACACATCAAAACAGAACAAAGAGAGAGACTCTACAGCACTAAAAAGAAACACAGAAAGAAAAGAATAAAAGCGCGAAGGACGAAATCTCAGTGGCTATATTACAATAGAACTAAGGAATTTCTGTATATATTTTTTTCAACTCATGCAGACGGAGCATACGCTTGGACTTTAAGATATTGAAGACGTTGGTAAATATCGTTGACCAATAGAAGTTTTGGGGGAAAGTTTTTTTTGCTCTTAAACTTTTTACTAACGAAAGCCTGAGAACACTTAAGGACTTCACATGGCATCAAAGGGCTGGAAAAAGACGTAATAAACTGGATTTATATGCATTTATATCTGAAATCTATGAATTCGCTCAAGAGTTATACGCAGATTTTTACAACCTTTCTACGGTTTACAGTTGCTTTTGGGCTTTGATTAAACAAGTACATGTTATACGTGAAAACATTACTCGGACTTTTTGCAGCTTGAATAATTCATGAGACACAATTTGCCCGCTTTAAAAAAGTTTTTGAGAAAGGGAGGGGGTATTCATCAAACATATTCATAAGGCTTGACGGAATGGCCACGGCGGCTTCCAATCCCTACCTTCCCAGCAGTAGTATTTTATCGTCTGGCTCAATTGTGCATTCCGATTCCGGAGGTGGTGGCATGCAACCAGGCAGTGCCGCCGTTACATCCGTGTCTGGTGGCTACAGAGGCGATTCGACAGTGAAGATGGTACAAAGTGACTTCATGCAGGGCGCGATGGCAGCGAGCAATGGGGGACATATGCTCAGCCATGCCCATCAATGGGTGACATCGCTGCCTCATGCCGCTGCTGCTGCCGCTGCTGCTGCTGTGGCGGCCGCTGAAGCCGGATCACCATGGTCGTCTAGTCCCGTTGGGATGACGGGCAGTCCTCAACAGCAGGACGTGAAAAACAATTCGGCCAGAGACGATCTGCACTCGGGCAATGCGCTGCACCACAGGCCTCCACACCTTGGACCGCATCAGACTCACGGTGGGGCTTGGGGCACCACAACCGCGGCGCACATCCCCTCGATATCCGGGGGACAGCAGCAGCAGCAGTCGCTCATTTACTCGCAGCCTGGTGGCTTCACGGTGAACGGGATGCTTAGTCCGCCGGGTAGCCAAAGCTTGGTGCACCCTGGGTTAGTTCGAGGGGACACTCCGGATCTTGATCATGGCAATCACCACCATCATCACCACCACCACCAACACCAGCACCACCATCAACAGCATCACGGCGTCAACAGTCACGACCCGCACTCGGACGAGGACACGCCGACTTCAGACGATTTGGAACACTTCGCAAAGCAGTTCAAACAGCGCCGGATCAAACTAGGCTTCACGCAAGCTGACGTCGGCTTAGCTTTGGGTACTCTTTACGGGAACGTCTTTTCCCAGACCACAATCTGTAGGTTTGAAGCCCTTCAACTCAGCTTCAAGAACATGTGCAAACTCAAGCCATTGTTAAACAAATGGCTGGAGGAGGCCGACTCCTCAACTGGCAGTCCGACCAGTATTGATAAGATAGCAGCGCAAGGGCGAAAACGCAAGAAGCGCACATCTATCGAAGTCAGTGTCAAAGGGGCTTTGGAAAGCCACTTTTTAAAATGCCCCAAACCTTCCGCTCAAGAAATCTCATCGCTGGCGGACAACCTGCAGCTGGAGAAAGAAGTGGTGCGCGTATGGTTTTGCAATCGGAGACAGAAAGAAAAACGGATGACGCCGCCGGGAGTGCCACAGACGCCGGAGGATGTGTACTCCCAAGTCGGCAATGTGAGTGCAGATACACCGCCCCCCTCCATGGACTGCAAAAGAATGTTCAGTGAAACATAGAACATCATACAAGACTAAAATATTTTATATAATAAAATAATCTGCTAAGACACAGACTATCTTCAAGATAGCAAAAGATTTTTGATACTGTGATTGTGATGGAAATGTGAATAAGACTGCAGATGTGTTGTATATTTTTCTTCAGAGAAAAAAATCCTTCTTCCCAACCCAACCCCCAAAACGCACCGCTAACTTTCTTCCAGGCCCCAAAATGTCTTAACCTAAAAGGTTTTGTTTGCTCTTTCTTTCAGGGACAATTTTTAGTAGATTACTTAAAAGATGCAAGTTTAACTGGGCCAAGTGAACCGAGCGACCAGAGGGTGACAACTGCAAGTTCGTTCCATCAGGTAATTTTGGCTCATTGACATCACCAAGGAAAAGAAAACAAGCATTTTTAAAATGACCAAAAACTATACCCCTACGTTTCCCCCCTATTGTCACGTACGAAAACAACAAGGGAGACAGTCAATTGTATATTTAAGAAATGGGACTTTAATGTCAAGGCTCAAACAAAGAGGAGACATGGATCATCAACAAAGCGAGGAAGAGTAGCATCTATGAAGCTTCCCATCAACCTTTTTTTGCAGGAAACGCCTTTGCTTTTTCTTCAGAATAAATGAGTGGGATAACTCAGGCCCAGCTATTCACCAGACAAGAGCTACCCTAACATAAACACACACGACCACCAACCACCATTACATTTTATGTCAAGATTCTTTTAGACCCGCTGTTTTTAATTTAACGAACTGAAACTTTTAAGGGATTATGAGCAAAAGAAAGACATTTGAAAAGACACTCTCTTCTACTCCTGCACTTATTTGACATTGTCCTCTGCGAACAGCCCTTGCCAAGTGTGACTGTATGGTTGCTGTGGACGTAACCATGATAATGCTGCCATTTCCACGCAGTATTCTTTGGTAGGTTTTAATAAACAAGACTGTAAAGCCGGCAATATAGATTCATTAGATCAGATGCTGATCTGAATTATTTACTTTATATTTTTCATTAAAATGAGTTGTTTTAATATTTTATTCGGGATACATATTAACTATTCCAAACAGTAATTTATTTTCCCCAAAACTTGTGTAATATGATTTTTTTTCTTACCCGTTTTCGACGTCTGTCCTATTTTTTGTTTAATTTTGTATTATCAGTTTTAAAGGAGCACAAATCAACTCAAGCTGACATTGACAGTGGTTAGGTGATAAGGGTATATTTTGATGTGATGATTTGATTGTAATTTAATTTCAGTAGTGATTCCATAAAGATGATTGAGACCAATAAATTTGTTAGAATTAATACATTGTGCTTGTGTTTTGGATAAGAAATCCGACATTGCTATTTCCGGTTTAGTTATTACTAGGCTACTTAGAAAATATTTACAAGCAAATTAAATAGGCTTCCTCGGTGTTGTCAGCTCGGCGTTCTGCTATGCACATGCAAGTATTTAGCTTTCTGTTTAGCGCAGTTTCACTAAAATAGTTCCAATCAACACAGATATAGGCTACAGCATAGCGAGGCCAGTTTGACTGTTTACATCCTTTGTGATATTTCTGTCTTAGCTTGTTGTTCTTAAGTAGGCCTCATTTTAGACATGGGGTACGCTTGCTTTACACGCGTTAACGATTGCTAGTTTATTCGAAGACGTGTAGTAACCATGCCAAAAAAAAGACCCAAGTGAGACCATTTGTGACCTGGTTTTACTGCCTTTGTGTCTGTGTTAGCCACTCAATTTCTCATGTTACTCATAATTCGTTTATTTGACACCTCCAAATCACACAGGAGTAGACAAGGCCCAGCCTGTCGACCATTACATTCGTGTTTATTATTTTGCCACTGTTTTGTGTCAAACACAGAAGAGGTTTGGTTTACCTGAGGTGACTAAACTGATGCCCCAGTCTCAGGGGGATTGCGTCGCTTGTTATAGACTGTAGGCCTACGTCAAGGCTACTATGAAGAGTTATTTCTGCTGACTAAAAGAAGGCCAGTACACACAACAACGTGGCCCACTTTTAAAGACCGTTTTTTTCTCTGAAGTGTTTATCACTAGGTGTATCTATCTCTTCTCACTCCTTCACCTGTAGGCCTGCCTCTCACTACTTAACCATGGCCACATAGGATACCCGCGCAGACGCGTCTACTAGCCTTGCTTAGGCTATAGCCCAAACACCCCGGGTTAATCCCGCCCATGACCCACAAATCCCCAAAAGTCTGCACTGAGCCGCTGTAGATTGATTAAATACACAAAAGATGCATACACATGAGTGGTGAATTTTAATATTTTTGTTTTGATTATTTATGTTTTCTAATTAGGCATACACCCTATAGGCTACAAAAAGACTTTTGTAGCCTAATTTTATTTTCAGAGATATACATTCATTATTTTGTTTTTAAACACAATTTTTGAGTAAAGCTACTATTCTGTGCCAAAACTTTTCTTTTTGGCTATTCAGCAAAAAAAAAATCCCTTCCAAAAGATTTAAATTTCGCGGATGATTTACCATACACTAGTTGCTAAGCAACTGTCTTCAATCAATGCTATTGAAGTGTGCGTCACTCTTCTTTGTCCCATTACGAAAAGAGTCAGCCAGACACTCTAGATAAATTTTGAACAATTTATGACACAAAAATCACAACAGCGACATGTCACCTTCAGTAAATAAATAGTAGGAAGAAGGGACGTATGTAGTCTAGGAAGGAAATAAATAAATTCTTTTTTCTTCACCACTAAAGAAGCACATAGTGCACCTGCCCAGATCCTGTATGTTTCCCTTTGTCAATAGACTTTAAATTTGTGCACTTAAATTTCTAGGCTTAGATATTTCTCGTTAGATTTCATCTAATGGGCCTGGCCTGCTATATGGTCAGTCCTCCACCATACAACAAAAAGTGTTGCGCACTGACTCTGAAAAATAAGTTATTTTACTTGGTCCCAAGGGGTTTAATATTTCTTTTACGCAGGAGGGCCTGTCGGATCTTTGAGCCTACCTCGTTCACAACTACGAGGAACAAATTACCAAATACTTGACCCAAGTTGATATATTGTGTTTATCACTGTCTTCGCCTGGCCCACAGTCTAACTAAACCAAATCAGTGATAACCAGTTTATAACCCTTGTAACACTATTTACGACCCATTTCTGGATCGTGAAATGACCCGATGACACTGCAAATTCTTACTAAACATGTAGACTGCCGTTTGTTATGCTGCATTAAATGTAATTAAATTCCCATGTGCGGTGTGTAAAATGCATACGTTTCTGTTAAGCATGTTACACCACCTCCACCACTTCCACACGTTTGCAGCCGGTATTTTAGTGTCGCTCCATAACTGTAGGCCTTCGTTATAGGCATCTGAACTGAGGGGAAATTATTTTTATAAGCACGATGAACTCTCTCTTATTTATTCACTGGAAGAATGTGACGACACCAGAGAAGTAGATTTGGAATGATACAGATATGACTTTGCCTAAATGACTGCGCTCTCTTTTTCATTACGTAAAAGAAGAACACCATTTTCGTACATGAAAAAGAGAAGGAAAAAAAACTTGTAAAAAGGAAATGCCCAAGACGGCCCAACCACAGGTGCCAAAGTGTCACTTATAGTTTAGGCATGCAATATTTTCACCACACAAGCTTTCATTCAGTATCCCATACAAGGGCAATGTTTGAACCTGGCAAAAAGTTTGCACCGACATTTCGACCATGACGCAACAAGCATAACTTATTTGATATAAACGGCATACATTTTAGGCTTGTATGATTCGCCATATGCTAGCTGTTTAATATATACATTAAAACAAATCACAAAGCTTTGTCAGATAAACTGTTGCTGTTTTTTGATAAAACGTCCTCGAAGTCATGACAAAAGTAAGTTTCAGCATGCAATACTAAAATAAGTTATTATTTTTATTGTTATTATGGTTTTTATTATTATTAATAATAATCATTTCAACACTAATAACAAACATAATAATAATAATAATAATAATAATAATAATAATAATACAAAACCATGTAAACAAAATAATAGCTGAACTGAAACGGGCGCTATACCACAACTATCATCACCACCACCAGCACCAGTATTAATAACAATGATGATTATCCTTATTCTAGTAATAATGAACTAAAGTGTAGGCCTATTGACAGTCACTGAAAAACAGGTTCCTCAGTTGTAATCCTCGTTTTATGCATTTAAGCAGAGGTGTCTCGCATATCCTATTTCAGATCTGTTTTTTTCTAAGACGTTATCATTATGGAGGGGCACGTGCTTCCCTCTGTTTATACGTGGGTACACTTATCAGTCCATCTCCTTTAAGACACGCACTTACCCCGCATTTTAAGCCCAATGATACTTTAACATATGCGTCAGCTGTGAAATGTATGTAGGAGCTCTTCTTGAACGACTTTGGAAAACAATGTTTAAAAAACGTTCAAACGACTTTATTACTATTGCATTGTAGTCTTTGTGAATAAAATCCGCGTTGAGCCCATTCTTTGTTTGGGACTTTGTGGAAAACGACGCTAAAAACTTGTGTCCACAACTGAAAAGCAAAAAATTGCACAAAATAGCACTAGCACGGAGGATGCCTGGCTATACTGTAACACTGATAACGCACTGAATCTAAAACACAAGGCTATTGACACCAGTATATCAGTAGAGAGTTGGGCAATGCAAACTTACATTCTTACATTCCCCCATTGCACTTGGGCGCATAGCCCACACTATTTTCTCTGACTCGTGCCTGGAGACGCACTCGAGACAGGCAACACAGGGGGTTCATCAAATATGCAGGATGACGAGTCTCGCAGGGGTTTCAGAAGGTCGTCATACTATAGAACTAACCTGAACGCTAAGAGGTAAATGGACGTAGCATCGGAGGTGGCGTAACTAATAGGTTACCATTAGTAATTTAGATAGGCTAACTTTAGGTTATTAAGTCGGACTGGGAAAGACTAAAAATTGCTCGACATCACACAGCAAAACAATATCAACATACGCCAAACGCTAAATACTTTCCAAGAACTGCCCTTTGACCCACAAATCGTAACCAATGCCAAGTCTAAGGCCAGTCGATTGTATTGGGGGTAGGGTGGGGATGATTTAAAATGGGTGGTAATCTGCAGGGCCGAAGAGAGCCATATGTGCTGTTTTATCTTGCCAGAAGTTTGGAGCAATTTTATATTAATGCAAGCTGGAGAAAACACTGCAGTCACATTAGGAAGTAAACCACATGGGAAGAGAAGTTGCATTTCCAACATGTTGCGCTTGACAAGACCCTACCACTGCATAGAAAGGCAAAAAATGATACGTTCATTTTATTTGCGCAATGACGCACCAAAGTCTAACTTGGAAAACAAAACCCAAATAGGCCCACTGACGTAAGTGAGTAGACGGCGATTGTTTTTTTTTTTGTGGGGGAACTAAAGTGGATTTTTTTTTTAAGTTTTGACTAATAAAAAAGTGCGAGCGGATTTGTTTTAGTTCAAGCACACAGTCCTGTGAAATCGCTAGTCAACGGTCGTCAGCATCTTCTCGTGATGGCTTATCTAGAAATCACATGTCATTCACAGGGATTAGGAGTTTGTGTCGTCTTCACTCTTTGTAAAATCGCAAGGTAAGAAACTGTAGTTTATTTATAAATAACCGATGTTTTTATTGCAATTGATTTGTTCTAATAAAAATAGCACAGAAAGAAATGATTGTTTAACAACTTTTTATTTGGTGTAACTTGTCAGAAGTTTTGTAAGCCCATCCCGTCAACCAGACCTAGACCTTAGCAGCAGCCCCAACAAAACAACAATGACAATAACAGTGGTGGGTATAATAACAACAACGATAACAACAACAACTACTACTCCAGTAATAATAATAGTAATAATAATAATAATAATAATAATAATAATAATAATAATAATAATAATAACACATTGCCTATTCGAACCAGCCAAATTATGGTTTGGTTTTAACAACTAACACAGAAAAGACAGTATAAACAATAAATCTGCGACTCAAGCATTAGAAATCAACGTGAGCTTTCAACGTATGAACGTGTCTTACAGCATTTTATTACTCGAAAACTCTCAGGCGATGGAAAACACAAAATTACCATCTACTAACTGTAGATCTAACCGCGTAAACGCATACAATCGTTTAAAATATTTTACACGGATGTTTAAACTATGTTCTCAAAATGTGTATATGAAGACTACTCATTCAAGGGCCCCTTTAGTCTAATGTACAATAGTTCAAATGTTTTGGTTCCGTCAGTTTACTATTATGTAATGGTAGTGCCATCTGCTGGCTAAACGCGTGAACTCATTCTACTCAAAGGGGAAGGGTCTATTCTAAAGGATGGGGTTTATGTTTTTGCATCATTTAATAAAATTTGAGACGTGATCATGATCACTAAAAATTGTGTAATTAACATTCCATCTCAGCCAATAATATGGTTAAACGCTGGACAGGAGAATATGACAAGACACTGAAAAAAAAAAAAACATTAGAACACATTGTCACTTGCTATTCTCTACTTTACAAGAAATTACTAACATTTAATACAAATTGTTTATTAAAATGAATACAAATATATTGTTTTAACTATGTTTTATTTTTAGAACATGGTAAAACATATCATTTTTAATCAATGGTTCTTATAAATCGGTTATCATATCATGTAACCATCAGTCAGGCATACCGCGTCTTCCCTCTAAATCCTGTCACATTTCCCCCTCATATTCTAAGCAGCTACTGACAGTTGGTGCAGTGAACACTTCTTGTATTGTGAGTAATTTAACTGTGACTAATTGAGAATGTTTAAAAGTTCTAGGTGTGGCCACAACGGACGTCTATTTTTTCACAGAATGGTTGAAAGTTTTGATGATACTGCAAGGTAACCTATCCTAATGCTACTGATAATGATCAATGCCGAGTGTTTCCAGTAGCACAAGGTGTCCCAAAATGCAGGGTGAATATATCCAATCCAAATGTTACATATATCCAAAAATGTTGAACAACTCAAGCTTTTTATGTACTGCAACACATTTTACACTGCCTGACCAGGCAAATAAAACCTCCAAATGTGACAAGTTGGGCCTCTAAAGTTATTGATGACAAAAGATGTGTCAAAGTTCTATCTTTTGAAATTGCATACAAGAAACAGTCCCTATTACATGGCATTGTATGTATTTTTACAAATGAATTCTAAAAACTTTGATCTAGTCTTCGGAATGCAGCTTCTCCCCCTGGATACACAATGGCAGAGTCCGAAATGTTAACTTGTTGACTTTATAGTGCACTTTGTAGTGGATTAAACAATGTAACTAACACCCTACGTAGTGCACTGAATGAGTGAACATTTTGGGTTCGGCGAATGTCTTCTACGATGATGCATAGCATAGATATTGATGGGTACTATATACGTAGCTATCTTTGCAGGAGTGGTGATATCACTTGATATTCACTGAAGGATATTTGCCACTGGAAAAAAAGGTATCTATTGGCTACTGGATTTGTTCGGTTTAGCCTGCAATGAGCACCAATATTTATGAGACAGACTGAGCACCACCACCACCACCACCACAACCACAACCGTCCCCACCTGAGCCGACTGCAGGAGGAGGATCCGCAGGTCTGATAGGCATTGGTGTCTGAGGCCCTATCTTAAGGCAAGGGTGCATCAGGGTTTCATTCATCACCACCATCCACAGGCGACGTGCGTCTAGGCCCCCCCCCGTCTAGGCCCAAAATGTTTAGCAGCCGCGGTCTTGTGTTTTGGACAAAATAAATTTGGCCCCGACGGAGCAGTTGGATTATTTGGTCCGGGAAGAGGGACAGACAAAAAGAGAGAGAGGGAAAAGAGAGGAAGGAACAATGGAGGGATGGATGGATGGATGGATGGAGGGAGGGATGGATGGATGGCAGGGACAGGTCCTCGGAGGTCAGGTGACATGTCTCCTGCCACACACACACACACACACACACACACACACACACACACACACATATGCCTGCCACGGATCTGTGGCGCCGCGCCAGCTGAGGTCAGCTTTCCCAGCAGGCCGTTCACCCCCCCCCCTCCTTCCCTCCCTCCCTCCTGGCAGTGGTTGCCAAGGTGACAGTGTGTCAACGTGGCCCCAGAGTGCTGCGGACGAACGCCGATGCATCAGCGCCTCTGATGGATGTGTCAATAATACTTAGAGAGGCACGGACATATGCTGAATACCCCTGCCACCATCGCCTTAAAACGTCACATGCAGACACACAAACACACATATACACACACACTTATTGCATGCAAACACAAAAATACACATACAGACACAGACACACACACACACATACACACACACAATCACATGCAAACACACACACACACACACACACACACACACACACACACACACACACACATATACACAAACACATACATACACACACACACACACACAAACCTACATACACACACATCATCATCATCATCATATGCAAACTAACATACAAACACACAGAACTACACACCACATCACATGCAAAGGCACACACACTTTACATGCGCACACACACATAAAGACACACATACATACACACATGTAGGCCTACATGCACAATTTAAATCTCACTAAACACGAATATGCTTTCACCATACGGGTAAAGACTGTTTTGTGCAAAATAATAATAATAATGTGCCAAACAATGTTGCACAAAAATTACCATCTGCCAATAAATGAAAAAGGAGAGAGAGAGAGAGAGAGAGAGAGGGAGAGGATTTAAGGGAGGGAATAAAATAGAAAAGCCAGAAAAAAGGAAATGTGGCTTTTGCTGTGGGGCTCAGTATCTCATTAACTAGAGAGGGGTTTGGAGAAGTGGGAAAGGAAGAAGTGTTTTGCTTAGAGGCGCTGGAGTATAACCATTTATGGGTTGTAGGGTTAAATAGATCACTAATAATTGGACACAGGTATTTCGAGGTTAAGCATTAAGGCTGCTGGGCCAAAAGACTGAATACTACAGTGCGTACAGACTAAACTCTACCCCCAAAAGCTAAACCCCAATGAGCTCCAGAAATGTCATTTGGAATTACAGTGTTTGCACCTGTACACATTTACTTGTGTGTGTCTTGTCACATTTCGTATATTTGCATGCATGTGTAAGTGATTGACAACCTGCATGCATGACATTCAGACTTGTTACGTTTTTTACCATGTCTGCGGTCAACTGTGATCACATGACCTCCTACATTTACACAATGTTATGACTATCTCTTTGACCCTGTCTCTTTGTCCTAATCTATATTTACAATGAATGCTATTTTCAGCTATTTCTGTGAAGGTGTGATGGCTTCCCTGGAGATTAGTGACATTTAACAGTCTGCTGCATTCAAGCCTAACAGTAAAAAGGAAAGGGAATGGTCACTGTGCTAAAAGTTATCCATTAAGGGCACACCAGCACACTGTGTGCTCCTACGTCATGGTCAGATCGGTGCGGGTCGGTTGCTACTAAATGACAACAGTGCTCTTCAATGACGTCTGGTCACTCATTCACAGCAAGGGCTTAGGATCCCTACTGCTTGGCAGGACGCCCAAAGTTAATTTCTTCACAGCGCCTTTTGAAATGAAGATGATTAGCCTTAAATGAACCCCTATGTACTCAGCCAAAGAGAGCAATAAAACGTTACGGCACAGCGAGAAGAAGAGTATTGCTCAGAAACTGGGTCTGCACGCAAGTCACTTTCCAAGATATTTCGAAAGGCTTTACTCACTGAAATAAAAGTAATTAATTGGTGTTATACACAGAGGATATAATTATGATTATGCCTGTCGCTGGCACATTTTTAATTACCAGTAATTGTTCCCCAAGCTGTGTTCAGAAGTCTTGAAGACAAGACGATCCATCACACATTTCAGACCATGCCCGTGCCTTGATTCCTTACAAACGACAGGAGATGTATGTCAAAGAGAAAAACAAACAACATTAAAGACCATTAATATGCACTTGCACTAAGTCTCCTCACTGTGCGCTCTCCCTCCAGTCAAGCGGGCTACCTTGCTTCTGGTGTTAATGACTGCTACATTCGGAAACCTTTCTCCCCGACACAAGCGACAGAAGGTACAAGTACTGATTAACATGGGCGTCTCGCTGAGTGTCGCCATGCTGCCTGGGTGTTGGGAGCTACATTTGCTGTCCCCCGAATAGTGCACACGGCCTAAGCAGCTCATGAACCATCAAATAAGACAGAGAAGGTTTAATGTGTAAACAGAGTAAAGAGAGAGATACAGGAGGAGGATTCACCACCCCGCTCACACACACACACACAGACTCACACACACACAGACCCACACACACACACACACACACACACACACACACACACACCATCCCCCAGTAAACTGTGGTAGCTGATTAGGCCCCTTTCGATTGTACCTTGTAATTGCGATGCCCTGAACCCCTCTGGGCAAATATTAGATTTTAGTGGTTTAACCTTTGCAGGCTGCAGAGTGGCTAAATTGCAGCAGCAGATGTTGGGAGCCCAGCGGTAGTTCGGCACTGCTCTCTGTCTCCAGACTAGTGGGGGCCCCGATTATTGTCTCATCTGGCCCCGTGGCCTCCTTTTGATTGTTACACTGATCTTTTCTTCCTTTTGTCTCTTGTAACAATATTGGGCAAAATCATGGTTATATGTTTATGTCATGTCTTGATTAAAAGTTGGTTTTATATACATACATATACATATATGTATGTATATATATGTATGTTCGTGTCTTGATATATATTAAACCAACTTTTAATCAAGACACACACTCTCTTTCTCACACACACACACACACACACACACACACACACACACACACACATATTATATACAAATATATATAGCAGCTGCTAGACATGATGTGATCCTTATCATGGAGGAAGGAGTTCAGTGTGGTTTCTTGATATTTCTTAATCGTAACACTTACAAAACAAACATAATACATGACATTCATCTAAAATTACACAGACCTCCTTTTGGGCTATGCATACATTTACGATATCAGCCTGACACAAAAGGTACCATGATCCTAAGTCATAGTTGCAGAGGCTCCTACGTTTCATGGTTGGATTCCCATACAGTAGCTCGCGACAAATCATCCCATCCCCATCACTCGTGCTTGAGCCGTGCTTCCAGAGACATTTCACAGGTGTTATATTTGATACAACGTTACAGTACGTTAAAATCCCAGCGCTGAAAAGACCATCATATTTCCCAGAGATGGCTGAGCCAAGGCGCGGACCATTATGAGTTCATATATCAAGAGTGAGTGCTGTTGGCTGAGGCCTGCCTGAGCCTTCTGCGGGGCTGCGACCCTGGGGAAAGCCTCCATGCAGGCGGAGGCCATTATGAGGGGAAATGCTCCTGCGACCGGGCGGGGAGGAAGTTTGTCTTGGGTCACTCTCAGCTCCATCCAGCAGCTCGAGTTTCGTCTGTCCTGTCTGGGGTTTCGAACCTCTTCCCCCCTTTAAACTGCCGGCAGCTGCATCCAAGGGCCTCTCGGCACACCACACACACACACAGATATGATTTCCTTCCTCTCGCTGCTACAGGGACTCCGCTTCTCTGTCGCCTACCAAGGGTAATAGAAAAGAAGAAGGAAATGCGATTGGACCTGAAACGATGGAAGGGGGAGAAAAAAGGACACTGGCCTTTTCATCGCAAGAAAACCAGGAAGGAGACCAGTACAGTTCATTTCAGGGTGGTAATTCTATACTACCACTAGGTTTTGGGGGTAACGAGGGGGAGGAAAAGAGAGGGGGGGGGGGCACAAAATAGAGTCCAAAGTGGTTCCATGTGAGAAGCAGCAGTCCAACTTTGTAAGGCCATGGGACTAACCTCAATCTGAAACACAACTGACTGATAGTGCCCATCTGTAATCCAGACACATTCTCTTGCCAATCTCTTTACTTCCACAACCACACACACACACACACACACACAGTTCTATCAGGTACTGCTCACAGGCTTTGGCAGTTAGACAATGCTCTTCTAAACCATTTAACAATTTATTGTGAAGAGGGATCTGCACCTAAACCACTTGATGGTAAATAGAACCTGGAAAGGATTCAGAGGATCCTTAAGCAGAAGAGTACAGCTCAAACCTTGGATCTTTCACAGAAACAGGTGCAAAGGACTTGGAAACATAGAAGCAATCTAACATCTGGCCAAAACAGGACAAGCAGAACAAAACACAAGACAGAAAGAAGCCCACATAAAGATGGGGAGGGATGGTCAGTGTGGAGAGAGTGTCATTTAAAAAAAAAAACCTGCAGGTAGAAACCAGTGCCAGCGGGCTAACTAAGCTCACCCCTGTCTAAAAATAATCGCTCCCCATCCCTCCTCTGTTCCACCTAAGAGGTTGTTGGCGTCGTCCCAGGCAACCAGGCTGTGCTAAAACTGCTAATATCTGTGGAGATGTGTGGTCAGAGACCAATCTGCCATGGCACTCACACCGGTTTCACGCGCTGCCAGAGAGGCTCAGTAATTGGACTGATACTGATGAGCCCTGATTTTCACCAGGTAATTTGCTGGCAGTTCCAACTCCCATCCGCATCTTTACGAGATGTCTCTATTCATTATTTGCCGTTTTGTAACATTAAGAAAGGTCCTGCTCTGTTCACATATGTCTGGGAGCATCATCTCACAAGATGATTTCCATGGCCATCAGTGAGGAGATGTTAAAGCCAGATAAACATTGGCCATGGCTTTGTGAGCGGCTTGTGGGATAGAAGCCGGGTGAGCTATGGAGGCTTCATAATGGTGAAGACAGCCAGTTGGGCCTTGGAGAGCCCACTTACAGGAAATGAGAGGGAAATGTAAGCACCGATTCTTAATACACATCTCCTCCTGTCTGTAAGACTTTGTATTGAGATATAGCTGTTGCATAAATTGGAGATCTTTTTTGGGTCTGTTTTCATATGTCTGAGATTGGCAGATAGCATTTATTTTTTTCCCAAGAACAGATCTGTTTAATGGTTTCGGTATTTGTGGATGCAGCTATTTTATCTTTTCAGTCAAATGTTAAAAACATCTTTAAAAAATTGTACGAATCCAGAATGTTTGGTCATACTCTCCATATTTGATGTTTCAGTAGAATTTGTTTAGGTCAAATATGGCTGGATATATGTGATCTTTACATTTCTGCATATGTAATTTAATGTTTTTATATAAGCTGTTATATGCTCTTTTGTCACACGTGTCTGCAGGACCCAAGTTCAGCTCAATTGTAAAGCTATTAAAGTAAATTGTATTTAGCACAAAGTTTTGTGCCGAGTGACAGCGGCTGAAATCCAGCTATGCGTGGGAACACATAAATCAAACAGGTAGTTCATGTTGCCAATAACATATATAAAAACAGGTCATATAGGAAATGCTGAGATGAGAAACAACATAATGAAAAACAAAAAATTGAAAACAATATAAAAATGCAATAGCTTGTATATTCATATCTGGGATCAAATATGTTCACGTCAATTATTAAAAACAGTTTTTATCTCCATTTGTGTCCACAAATGCAATTTTGAGGTTTTAAAACGTATGTTTCTGTGTGTGTGTGTGTGTGTGTGTGTGTGTGTGTGTGTGTGTGTGTGTCTGTGTGTGCGCGCCTGTGTGTGTTTGTTTGTTTATGAGTGTGAGCAAGTGTGTCTACGCTTTTGTGTTTGAAGCGGGACCCAGGCTGAAGGCACTGCCGACATGAGAGGCTTGTCATGCCCCCTAGCTGCCTTTTCCAATCACTGCCTCAACGCCCCACTGATAAGGAGCCAATCAGAGTGAGCTTAAGGTACACTCACTCACCTGTGGGCACAACAGAGGATTGGAGGTGGTGGTGGTGTTATTGTGTGTTTGTGTGTGTCTGTGTGGGTGGGTGTGCGTGTGCGTGTGTGTAGAGAAGGTGGTGGTGTGGGGGTGGAATTGGTTAGATATGGCCTGAGGGCACAAGCTAAGTGTTGGCACCCACGACACACACACACACACACACACACACACACACACACACACAGGCCAGCCAGCTTTAAGTCAATGAAGAGGAAATTCTGCTCTCTCACTCTCTTTCCATCTCACTCTCTCTGGATGACATCATCATGATTTCCCTGAAGCGTTGACAGAAATGTCCATTTTAGAACTCTATAAATCAATATTTTGCAGTGCTTTGATGAATTATGTTCTTGTTCCTTTGTAGTGACGTTTTTTTCAGCATCTCTTTGGTTAAGGTGCGGAGTGATAAATTGCTAGCCCAAGTTCCAATTTCCAACGATCGAAGCATGTGTTTGTCATTACATCCCCAACATACCATAAGAGAACATAGTCAGAGCATAACATGGAAACCGAGGGCATCTGTTGTCTCTGTTACTTAGCAGGAGAATATGAATTTAATGGTTTTATAAATGTATACACTGACATTATACCTGTGGTGGTATAAAAATGTTAAACGCAACAGAAACACCAACACCAACAGTTTGCCCAAATAGGAACTTACTAGAACTTGTCAACTGTATCACTAAAGGAAATGATAGTAACACAGCACAGCATAATATATGGGCCAGGTGGTTATGATGGAAAATGAATGCTGTGTTTCTCTGTCTAACAAATGGTATTAAACCATGATCATAATTAGTTTCGATGCAAAGTATTATGTTCCAATTGCAAAGTGTTATGTCCCAATTGCAGACCTGGACATTACGAAGTCTTTAAAAGGAATCTTCAGTAGCTTCAGAAGCTACCATCCCATACCACATATTTCAAATCACCTTGGTGTACTTCTGTGTGCATACTAAAGGTGACCTGTTTGGCTGAGGAGCTGTTCTGACTAGAGTAAGCTGATTACGTGAATAGCTGGACTAAACATGTGGTACTGGATTGTAACTTCTGAAGCCAGGTTGCCCATCACTGATTCAAGCAAAAAAGAGGACTAGGACTTGGACTTTTTTGTACCACAAAAAAATATATATATTCTCAGTTTAATAACGGTCAGTTGATTTAAATATTAGTCTATTTTGTCAATCTGTTATTAAGCCTTGGAATTTTTCCTCAAAGTTTCAAAACAGCCATTGCCAAGAAACATTTAGAATTTTTCAGTGGTAAATAATCACAGATCTATTTCTTATATGGCATTATTTGGTTCAATGACTAAAAGAGTGTTTAAACAGCGAAGACTAAGTGGCCCATCTTTGAAAGTAGAAGTTTGGTGTGAATCAATCCACGCCCCTGTTGTTTAAGGCCACAGAGTGCTGTTTGGTAGGAAAAAGAAAAAAACAATTATGCAACAGCGACCGAATAATGAACTGGTTGTTAACACTGACTGAATGGGGCATAGAAACTAACTTTCAGTTTTATGTCCCCATTTAGTTAATGTTAGCTGCTTGTTTGCTATTTGGTGTATGTTATATCATTTTTTTTTTCATTCGTTTCCCTAGACAGCACTGGGTGACCTCAAACAAGAGGGCTATGGATTGATTTACACTAAACTTCTCCTTTAATCATCTTGTATATGCTTCCTAATAGCCATACGTTTAGTTTCCATCAGAATGCAAACGACGCTCAGCTCTGCCATTTAAATCCAACGCCTTCAAGTCCATCAGTTCCTTCTTAGACTGGATTAATGGCAAACGTGTGTGGATATCTCAGAATTCTTCTCACTTTTAAGAAAGACTAGGCCGAGATTCTTGTATACCTAAAACTGGGAACAGACCTCTGACTTTTTAGTCTTTAATGTTTATAACATGACTTAGTACACCAAACCTACAGAGAAGTTTAAATACAACGCAAAGCCAAAATTCCAATGCATTTACGATGACCAGGTGCTGGTGGGTTGCAGGGATACAAACTTTGAAGAAATGAAGAAGTCACCACCACACACCAGGGGCGTAGCCAGACGTCATCAAATGGGTCAGCCCAGAAAAAAACAGGTGGGCCTAGCCCAAAACACATTGTTTGTTTAATTACTAAAACAGTCAATCGAACTTATACAGCCTTCTCATTGAGAGGCCTCTGCCACTCAATACAACAGGAGTAGTCCTCCCCAGTCTGATGACTTCTTTATTTCTAAGGGTTGAATACATTTTTTAGTTGGTTGTAAGCATGAACAAAGATGAGGTAAAAATATAGAATAGATTAAATTGAATATTCTATTGTTTCACAAGTCTTTCACAGATGGTAAACATATTTAACCCCTTCCAAATTAGGAAATGGACACTGTGCTTACTGTAAGGTATTCTTCCTTATTTTCAGGCCAAGGACCACTTGGCTGTTAAGAGTCACTGCAGAGAGAATCCTGGATAACTGGGCCATGTTTAAAAGTACTCTGTAATGGTGTATAGAATGCAAAGCCATTAAATGATCATTATTTCCAGATTCGTATATTTATGGAACATTTTTCCTATCTCTTGGGTGAGGATTATTGTCAAACAATTTTGGGGGTTGCCCCCCAGTTATGCTAAGGACACCCAGGGGGTTATGGACGTCACGTTAACGATCTCTTAACTAAGGAAATCCTGATGATTGGCATAATTACTGATCCACATAGTCAAAACTTTGCATCAGTGCTTGTCAAGGATTAGAGTTGTGTTTTGAACCTGATGTGCAAAACTTCTGATAGGAAATCCTACTACACTGCTGCATTTTTTTTCATCATAAATCTAATGCATTTATCATTGGAGTTATAAATATTACAGTGTAAAAGTCCTCTTTGGCACAATTTTGGTTGCTAGGATTAAGAACAACATTTTCACAGTTTGTCATAACGTCATGTATGTTTATGATGTATGTTTATGTGTTCATGTGCATACTAACAAAACCCACCATCCCCAGTCTTGTGTACGTGTACATAGTTAAACCTGCAAGCACATTGAGTGTTTGGCTGTGTACAGTAATTACTTTATGGGTGTCATGTTTCACTGTTTACACAAGGGACAGAGAGCAGACATTCCTCCCAAACGTCTCTGGAGGGGGCTGGGGGACCCTCCGCTGTCAAGGGTGGGCAGAGGAGGCAGAGGTGTGATTTATGTGCCTCCCCTCACCCCCCACGGTGAATTAGAAACCATGGGTCCAAACTATTTTTCTTAGCGAACGGGAGCGTGCTTGTGGCTAAAAACAAGGGCAAACACAGTTTATCATTCCGCTGACGACTGCATTCCTTGGGCGAATTAACCGGGGAAAGTCATCGACTGGCACGAGCCGGAGGCCTGTGCTCCTTCACGTTGATTAATACGCCGAGATTCCTGTTCCAACTCTATCACCGCAAGAGGATGGCAGTGCTGGGCATTGATCCATGTTTACGCCCAAACTCCCAACAGATCTGACCTCTGTGGGTGGAGTCATTAGTGTGCCTATAGTGCAAGTGGTCTTACCTAACGTTTTCATACAATCCCACACTTGTCAAATAACCAGACCAACAGTAACTTGGCAACCATTCTTAAATACTGGTACCAGCATCATTTATTAATAAAAAAAATATAGCATGTAATTTCCATTGTTTATAAAAGTTTTTGTTTCATACTGACTCAATAGCCAGTTGGCCATATTTTTAAACTCTGTGGCTATATTTTAAAAATCTGTTCTGAAAGTGATAATCTGGAGTGGGGTGTATAATCAAAACACAAAAGGATGCCATAAAAATTCTAAAATATTAGCAGATGAGAAACATTCCACAGGCTTTGCAGAGATTTCAGTCTTTAGACTGATGCAGACTCTTTATGACCCTTAATGGTGATTTGACATTAGCCTTAATTAGTTGCTTTATGTTTTTATACAACTTGCACTCTAAAAACACTAAAAAATGTTTTAATTAGCGAAGACCCATCACTACCACACGTTATTGCTACATCCCTGGAAGTCAATAACCCAGCTTTTTTACACTGCCTGTCCCAGGTAAGACATGGGTTTGCTGTTCCGGTAACGTAGTGGAGTCTAATGAATAAGCACCAGTACAGGGTTTCTTAAAGTGTGGCCTCCGGACCACTGGAGGTCCCAAGTGGTCCGCAAGCAGTTGTGTTAAAATATTTATTTTTTCACGTTTCTTAAGCTACCTATGCTATGCATGACGTACGTAAACTGCGATGCTGCACCAATTTATGCAGTTACATTGCCCTGTTAGCCTTAGATGGTGGTGGTGGTGGGGGACAAACACTGCACTAATAGATTTAACCAGGCCCTGTTCCGCAGGTGTGTCTGTGTCTGCTCTCTCTTTGTGCCCAGGTCCCCTAATCGGCAGCAGTAGAAGAGGCCTACCTGCTCAAAAATATGTTGGTGTTCTCCTTCTTTCAGCTTTGACTTTTGTTTGGGGTTGTGTTTTCCCTAGATGGATCAGCGTAAGACTTTTGGTTAATTAACTACACTGATTTGCATCACAGTTCTTCTCCCTCTCTATTCTGTATTATTATTCTTTCTTAATAAATTCATTCATTTTTTTGGAGTCTGCATGTGGCCCCTGTTCTATGGTTACTGTCTTGAGTTAATGGTATAACAGTCATATATTCATAAAAATATACCATCTGCATGTGCTGCAAGCTGTGGTTGGTTTACTCTCAGTCTTGTATATGGGCCAGTCAAAAAGTAATGCCTTTTGCTTTATTGCAAGAGAAATAACAATCAACAAACACTGCATTATACACTAGCTTGCATTTAAGAAGGCCCTACAAATTTCATCACACTTATTTAACTCCACTGCAAAACTGCACCACACGTGCACTTTTTTCACAAGCTGTAAATATCAAGCCTTTGACATTACACTGTCCTACAACATTAAAACCCCAGGTACACTGCTTAGGTCAGTTGTTCATTTGACCAACCCAACAGCCCTTAGCCTATAACTGCAAACTTTATTACAACGTTACAGCCTTATTTTGCTAACCATCCACGTTAAAGGTATGTTATCTCACAAATTCCAAAAATACTATGAGGTTGAATAACATGGGTTTTTGTTTTTAAACTGGCTAAAGTGAGGCACGTACACTTTTCTCAGTGTCCAGACTGCATTGTAAGACTGTGTTAAATGCACAGATGAAAGCATAACAATCATGTGAACTTTACCTTTCAATGTATTTGTAAAATGCACCAAAATTAATACTCACCATTTGTTATGTGCCCATGTACACGGGAGTTTTACTTTGACTTTGATGCAGAGAAGGTCTGCAAACTGCGGCCAACTTAAAGGGGAAGTGACGTCACTTCATTTCCGTGTTTTCGGTCGTATGCCTGAGCCATCATGGCTGCCTCCAGGGGCACCGTCGTGGGATCTTTTCTTTTGAGATATGGAAATAAATATACAAGTTCTCACATCGTTGCAACAACCGTCTGCCGACAGGTAAGCATGGAGCGGTTTCAATATGTCCGTAATATATTTTCTGTTTGATTACGTGTGTAATTACAGTTTAAGCTGCGTTACCAACATGGTCTGACATAGCAAAGTCAAGTCCTTGGTTAGCCAACCGAACGGTAAGCTATGTACCTGTCAGATTAGTGGCAGACAACGAAACGATATATTATTTAATGAAGCATTACGTCGTGTACTGCAGACCTGGATCCTTTTTACACAAGTTTACAACAGCTCTTTGTATGGCTGTGTTACCTGAAGCGTGCAGGGTTGTATAGGGAGGTTGGCTATGTCCTTACCTCTAACACCTGTCACCCGGCATGTTTTCTATCATGCAGATGTGCTCTTTGGAGTTCACAGTTACATTTCGATATCTTAACGTTTGTTTGCATGCTTTATTCTGTCCTCTTTGAAGCACGCATATCCCTGGGCAGTACCCGTAGAAGCTAACGTCACTTTAAACATTATATGCATGTCAGTCTTGATTGCTGATTTATTTATTTTAAAGACTGTAGTAATACTTCTAATGTGGACCTTACATTCTATTCTGTTCTTCACACCTGTCCATTTTTGGACATTTGCAACTTACAGTAAATCTGCAATCATAAAAGGCCGTTCTGTTGCTCAAAATGTAGGATTGTTATGACTGTGAAATCTTCTAGACAGAGGTGAAGATGCCAACAGAAAGTAAAAACTCTGCTACATATTTGATCCAGCCATTTTCTGAACCATTAATTGTAAATAATTAGCACAAAAATTATCAGACAGGTAGATCAGCTAATTAGTGAAATCAGCTGTGCTCAGTGCACAGGCAAAATAATACACGACAGGGTTGTTTTTATTTTCTGAAGGCAGGACATTCCCAACTGCATAGAGGCTATGCAGTGTATGTCTTTGCTGAAATCATAACGTACATTTTTTAGGCAGACTTTCTTACAATAATCTATGTTTTGTTGCGTAGCCTGTCAGCAGACAGATAGCCACGAGCTGTTGTCTATTGCGGAAAAACCTGGCTGCTGCTGGTCCAGAGAAGTTCACAGAAGAGTTCATCAAAAAACAAGTGGAAGAATTCAACATCGGGAAACGACACCTGGCCAACATGATGGGGGAGGACCCAGAGACATTTACACAAGAAGATATTGATGTAAGCATTACTGTGATTACATGTATTTACTACAAATAGTTTGTTCGTAGATGATGGGTGATTTTGAAAGTTGTCGTCTTCAAATAGGAACTTGTATCAGAAGCTTAACTATGTTTCCTAATGAAAATTAGTCTGTTTTGTTAATTAGTCTGGCTCATAAAACAAAATGTGCCATTCTTCTATCCACATGAATACTTTGTTTTAGCACAGGTTTACAACAGCTTTGTGTGTGGCAGTGTAAACTTCTGGGTGCTGGGTTTCACCTGAGGTTTAACAACACGTTTTCTATCATTCAGATCTTCTCTTTGGACTTCACTGTTTTATAGGATAACTACATGTGTTTGCATGGTTTATTATGTAATATGTCAATACAGTGGTAGTCAAATAGCATATGATATGTACATATACCCTGGCTGGTTATTCATTGTTTTTAATGGTTTTTAAAAGTTCATTGTATGTTGTTTGCAAAGTGAACTCTTAGTACTGATGGATACAATTTGGCTTGAAACTAGGAGGAGGAAAATCTATCTGATATTCATTAATGCTGATTCATGTTGATGATGAGAAGCAGATGCCTGGATGGGTGTGTGGATGTATGGATAAATTGATGGATTGATTGATTTGTACATACTTAATTGCTTTATTTATCCTGAAGGGGGATTAACACATCCAGTAGGCTACTTTATATGACACTGTTATCCATACATAACAGTGCAAGAACGGAGACATTAAAACAAATAATCTAAACAAAATGCCTATGACGTAAATTATGGTAAACAAAGGTGAATTGAAAAGGCTTAAAAATGGTAACAGAGCTAAAACTACTGAGAGTAGCCTATACAGTTTAACATTATTGGTAGGTCTAATGGGCTTAAGTTTCCGTGTCAACAGTATATGCCTGTCGATTCCTCATCCATTTTCAGTTTTTCCATAGTAACCTGTAAGACAAAAAATTCTGACAAGAAATCATTCTGGTTTTTATTTAATTTTGAAACATTCACGCAGTAGTCTATACATACATTCCTGAGTATTGGTAGCTCCCATTTTGAATATGTATAAATGCGAACATTTTGAAAAGGATAACCCAGTACAATATCTACCTTAGACTTATTTCAGCTTGGGGAAAATATACATACAGTATTTTGCATATTTAATATTGGTCAAAGACAAAACAGGCCAGTTATTTACCAGTAATTCCAACCCTATAAAGAGGTTGTGAATTCATAGGTTTGGTGTGTTGGCTCACTGAAATGTAGTGTGTGTGTTTGTTGCTTGCTAATATGTCAGCGATGCCTTCGCTTTGGGTCTGGCACAACAACATAATTCCCACCAATTGATTCTCCTCACTGATGGAAAATAATTTCCCAGCGCTTCGTTGTGTAATTCCCACATCTCTCTCTGCTCTAATGAATGGAGTTGTTGGTAGGGGCATGTCCAAGCCATTGTGACATTTGCTGTGCAGGCTCCAGATGTCGGGTGAATGCATGTGGGGGAGAACGGGTGTTGACAGTGGGGGTGTGGAGGGCAGAGAGACAGGGGTTGCTGCTCGGATCCCTCCGGAATATTCCAACTGACATAATACCAGCTATCTTAACTGTAGCTGAAGGTGTGTATCAGATGCAGCTGGGATCCTGTTTATCCGTGACCTAGGAATACTTAGCGCTTTATTGTAGTTCTTGAGAAAAATTGTAGTTCAGAAATGTAACCATTTGTTTAATATGTTTATTTTTCTACTGCACAGTGCAAACTATGACCACCCATCATCTGCAATATTAATGATTGTGTGTGTGAGTGTGTGTGCGTGCGTGCGTGCTGCTTCGTTGTTGATAAAGGCAAGTGTAGGGAAGCTTCTTTGACAATGTAAAAGGTTTACCCTCTCTAAGGGAGAGCTGCCATTTTGCGTCCCCATCATAGAACAACTATTTACCTTGTCTGATACAGCCTTTTTCTGTGCTCTTGCAATATTACTAGTGCCAAGCCCATTGATGCAGCCGTATTGTGTGAGAGGGAGAGTGACTATGGTGCCCAGAGTGACACATAGACAAAAGGCAATTGAAGCTTGTTTTACACATATATATTTGACCTTTTTTGTCCTAAGAACATGAAACTTGACACTGCACTCACTCGTGCCATTAGCAAGACACATACCAAATTTGAGCTCAGTGGAACAAATGGTTCGAGAGTGAGTTGTACATGGGACAGACAGACAGTGACGCATGCACAAACAGATGTTCCTTGCATTTAGAGACAGATGGCAATTGTTTGTTTTGTTTTTTCTTGGTGCCGTGTTTTGTACAGTTATATGCAGTCACTTCCAAAACATGACTAGTTAGGTGATTTTGGTAAAATGGTGTGCACCTCCTCCTTGGCACTTGCACAAATAATTAGTGTGTGTGTGTGTTAACTCTTGGTTTACATTGTTGGCTGTGAATCTCTATGTTCAGTGGCTTTTATGGAATACAAAATGTATCCTAAGTTGATCGAAAATCCTTTTTTTCCCTCTACAGAGATCCATAAAATATCTGTTTCCTTCTGGCTTGTTTGAGAAAAAAGCCAGGCCAATCATGAAGGTATATCTCTCGCCTTTCTCCTAATTCTCCTGTTCTAGTACCATTCTAGTACTATTCTCCTGTTCTAAGTACTAGTACTATTTTTATATATATTCCAGCATTGGAAAATTGTAGAATCTGAAATCTGTCTGGTCTTTTCTAGCATCCAGATGAGGTGTTTCCCAAACAAGCGGGTAAGTTAAGAAATGTTTATTTTTAGGGCATCAGCCCTTCTAAGAGTACAGGGTGGTATACTACAAAAAAAGAGATGATCCTGGTGTACCTAGAGGTAGCCTAGCTGTAAATCTGTTAGTAGAAGAGCTCAGGGTTTCATTGTCTTAACTAAACAAATACCATCAGGCTGTTCTTTTATCAGGTTTGCAGTTACTATCTGGGTTAAATAAACCAGAATTTTCGCTATTGATATTACATTTGTAGTATAACTTTCAGGTTGTGAAGCGATGAACACGAAAAAAGTAATTTGCAGTCTTCCATAAGACCTAGGCACTAATTCATCCTGCCATGGAAGTCCTTTACAGAGGTGACTTTGTTTAGCAAATTCTATCCAGTCTGGCTTATTCAAAGTGAGGATCTATTTACAATGGTAGTCATGTTTGAGATGCTAAATGCCTGTGCAGTCTTCATTTGTGTAGACTAGGCCTACTCTCTCCCAGGTCCCAATAAAAGACTCACCCAGTGTCGCTGATGTCTCAATTAAGTGTAGGGCGTAACTTAATAGTGAAGCTCATAATCTAGAACCTGCTTTTTGTCTGTTTAAGAACCAGGGTATTTTCTGCTTTTTGATCTCCACAGCAATCCAGTGGGGGCAAGATGGCCGTCCTTTCCATTTCCTGTTCTACACAGGGAAGCAGTCATATTACACGCTCATGCATGTGAGTTTAAATCTCATAAAATTTTGTGTTTAGGTTGTATCTGAGGCTTAAATGGGCAATATAAGCTATTTTAGATGCTGTGTTATTTATGTAGACTGCAATTCAAACAGTTTTTTGTAGCATTCATTCCCAAAAAACAAAACAAAATGAGAAGTTAATATATCTCTTTAACCAAGAACCTCTGCCATTTTAACAATAGCAGTATTCTTCCACAAAAATAGGATAGTCGGACATGCAGACACTCAGGGGCTCGAGACAGTCAGCCAGACCATCGGGACAGACAGACAGACATGCAATCAGCACTAGCAGACAGACAGACAGACAGACAGACAGACAGACAGAGATAAATAGACAGCTTAGTGTGATTGGACAGCAGGGGTCATGTTTTGTCTGGCTTGATGATTGAGTGCGGGTGTGTGTGTGTGCGCGTGAGGGAGGGAGAAAGAAGGGGAGAGTGTGGTGGGGGTTGCCCAGACCCCTGGGGAAGGGTGCGGGTGGGTAGATGGATGGATGGATGGATGGATGGATGGATGGATGGATGGGACGGTAGGGATGGAAGGGAGGGAAGGGGAGGGAAAGGGGTAAAATAAGCCCCCTGTGCCATGATGAGGTGAATTTGTGGGCCCAGCCCGCAGGCCCTATTCACAGAGAAGAGGGCCGGTTGTATCCCCCCTGGCTCTGTCATATCCCATTTCACACGTCAAGGTGCCGCTAAATAAAGAAATGAACAGTGTGTAGAAGAGATTGACGGGGGTGTTTGGGGCTGGGGGGGGGGGGGGGGTGATTCAGGGGGACGTTCGCAGTCTGGCAGGTTTCAGCCACTGTGCAACTGTAAAAGTGCTCTTGTTCCCTGATTCTTGGAAATCGCATTTGCTCTATAGCTGAGGGACTGGCTGAGGCCGGCTTGTCAGGCTTCATGCTATTCTGGGGTCTTGTGTTGATCTGGGGGGGGGATTTGGGGTGGGGGGTGGGTGTGGTGGTGAAAATGAGGGGGTAGTTGGGGGGGGGCGGGGGGTGCAGAGGTCCCGCTGGCAGCCCCCAACTCTTCACGTCTGTCACCCTCCATTCTTTTTGCCATTTTACCCTTTGTTTTTGTCTACTGTTTGTGTGTGCATGTGTGCTTATTTAATTTTCTTCCTGGTTACCTCTTTCTGTCTTTTTCTGTCCTTCTCTATCTCTCTCTCCTTCTCTGTCTCTCTCCCCCTCTCCTTCTCTGTCTCTCTCCCTCTCTCCTTCTCTCACTCTCTCTTCCCCCCTCTCTCTCCTCCCTCCTCCCCATTTTGCCTTTCGTTCCTTATCCTCTAAGGCGACCTTGGGCACGCGGTTGTCTCCGCACTGAAATGGCTTATTGTTGAAAGGTGTGCACGACTAAAGCCTGCACCATTGTCTGGCCTGACCGTGCCACTCTTGCCCTCCTCCTACCCTCTTCTTCCTCCCTCTCCCCTCCCTCCATCCCTCCCTCCTTCCCTCCCTCCATCCCCTGGCACAGCACCGCAGTGGCGCCCCCCTGCTGCTGATTTAAATAGGTGTGTCAAATCTGCCTGCCACTGGCAGCCACCGCGTCAGCAGAGAGGTGGGCCCCTGCCGGGAACGGGAATAATGCTGCGCTTTTTGAAAGAGGGGGAAGGAGAGAGGGAAAGAGAGAGAGAGAGGGATGGAGGAAGGGGATGAGAGAGAGAGGAAGGGAGGGATGGAAGGAAGGAGAGAGAGAGAGAAAGAGAGAGAGGGAGGAAGAGAGAGAGAGTGAGGGAGGGAGGGAGGGAGAGAGAGAGAGAGAGAGAGAGAGAGAGAGACAGGGAGGGAGGGAGGGAGCAGTACAGGGAGAGAGGGAAGGAGGTAGAGAGGGAGGGAGGGAGAGAGAGAGAGAGAGAGGTGAAGGGGAAAGGGACAGACGAGGCAAAGGGAAAAAGACAAGCTGGAGTGTTTATTACGTGTCTGTCACCACGTACACAGCCTCAGTGATGAAAGTGTTGAAATGACACGCTCTGTGACTAACTGTATGTGAGCGTAGAACAAAGAAACACTCATGACATTATTACCAGACAGCTGCTTGACCCTGATTCAGCACACACCATCTAAAGCCTTAGCCATATTGTCACCCTTGGTATCACAAAGAGGCAAACTGTGTCATTTTGTCTTTTTTGAAGACTGCTGTGAAAATTTTAATTAATCGCTACGTATACATACACCAGAAATGCATACACACACACCAAACACACACACACCAAACACACACACCAGACACACCAAACACACCCACCAGACACACCAAACACATCCACCAGACACAAACACCACACACACATCCACCAGACACCCACATACAGTACATAGACCAGACACACATACACACCACACACACACACACCACACAACAACAGACATTTCTGTCGCATTGGAGGATGCCTGAAGCTGTGCCATACTAGATTTGAAAGCCTTGCTACACAGTAATGGCCACCTCATGAGCTTAGATGTGCAGACAGTGACTGTAATGTCAAAGTTCGTATTTTTTTAATATAAGCTGCACACAGTGTTCGGTAAATTGATTTTTTTTACCATTATGTAAAAGAACATTTCATTTGTCTATGAATGTGAATTTCCAACAGGTTTAGATATAGAGGTACCTTAAAGAATCAAAAAAAGTGTTTTTTTTTTACCTTGTCTTTGTTGAAGAACGGTAGTCTACCCGCATTTAAGAACGAACAAAAAATGCTAGACATTCTGAACATCTCTGTATCGTAGAAGTTCATTCAAATGTCCAAGCTGCCAGTTAGCATCAAGTGCTTGCATATTATAAAGATGTTGCCAGTTAAACATGAAAGGGCGCCAAATGGGTGCAAAACCATGCGTTTAAAATCCCCCACCCTAACATAGCCTCTGAGGCATTTCAGATCCAAACCAAATTTTATTATGTATATGTCACATCAAAGAACAGTATCAAAACCCTGTTCAACCATTCTATGTCACCTTTAAGTTAAGTGAAGTCACCTTATATTTAATACTTCTGATAGCCTTACTAGATAATATGGACTTAAAACCTTAACCTTAGTTTTTGGTAATGGCAAAATATTTTAGAGAAATTTGGCAGAACCCTACTGCCTCAAGCCATGCCATCTTCCTCTGCCTGGCAGACTTGCCACAGGTACGGGGGAGTTTCTATAGTGGGGTGTCGAGCTCCAAGTGCTCCACAATTCAATTTCTTTCCCCCCGCACCCAATTAAATTCCTATAGCTTTGGAGAGTGGGAGAGATTGAATCTGCTTTCATAATAGAGAGTGTATGTGTGTGTGTTTTTGTGTCTGTGTGCGTGTGCACCTGTTTGTGTCATGTTCTGTTTGTTCTGACGTTGATTTTTTTTTTTTTCACTTTTTACTTGTGTTTACTCAGAAGGGTGGAAATAAATGGGTAGGGACAAAACATACCACCAAGATGGAGAAAAAAATAACCAGATGAGGGCTAGCCTTCCTCAATAGTCCAGTCAAGTCACTTTTATTTGTTATTAGCACAGCAGTTGACCCAGCAGTTGAGGTGCTTGACATACTGTGCAGAGGAAATGACCAGAAGTTGTTCAGGAGGGTCCTTCTGTGGAATAAAATAATAATAATAATAATGATAATTATTATATTAATAATAGTAATTTGTACTTGTGTAGCTCATTTTATACAAAGGATGTAGCTCAGTGTGCTTCAACAGTTTGGCAAAGCAACACAGGACAGAGATTCACGTGGCAAGCCTTGTTCTAGTCCAGTAGTGACCAGTTCAAGCCCAATAATTGTCCCTCAGCTGGGAATGCTGATGATCTGTGTGTGTGTGTGTTTTTGAAGGACATCTACGAGAAAATGTTGGCTGTGGAGCGACATCAGGACAAGCTGCGTAGCAAGGGCCTCTTGTCCCAGGATACAAAGCAGATGTGAGTGCAGGCCCTATGTTTCTGTCCCCGCTCTCCTCCAGAAGTGTGTGTGAGAGTGAGTGAGTGAGTGAGTGAGTGAGTGAGTGAGTGAGTGAGTGAGTGAGTGAGTGAGTGAGTGAGTGAGTGAGTGAGTGAGTGAGTGAGTGAGTGAGTGAGTGAGTGAGTGAGTGAGTGAGTGAGTGAGTGAGTGAGTGAGTGAGTGAGTGAGTGAGTGAGTGAGTGAGTGAGTGAGTGACAGACAGACAGACAGACAGACAGACAGACAGACAGACAGACAAAAGCTGTATGCTTTTCCACAAATGAGTGTGTGTGTGGGGTGGGTGGTATTTGTGTGTGTCTGTGTGTATGGATGTTTGTGTGTATGGATGTCTAGGTATATAGGTGTGTGTGTGTGTGTGTGTAGTGTTTCTGTTTCAATGTGTGTCACCATTTCCTGAGGAACCGCTCTGTGTGTGTGTGTGTGTGTGTGTGTGTGTGTGTGTGTGTGTGTGTGTGTGTGTGTGTGTGTGCGTGCCCATGCTCATGCCCGCAGCTCCCTGGGGGGAAGCAGGTGGCTGTGGAAGGAGGAGCTGGAGGAGCTACTCGTGGAGAACATCTCCGATCACGACGTGAGCTCTTCTCCTTTTCACGCCCTCTTCTCCTCTTCACGCCCTCCGACTCTGCTTCCACTCCTGAGCGTACAGGATTTATTCCCATTAGAAATGCACTCGGATTTGACAATGACTCTTACTGTGACTTACTGTACTGCAGTGTATATGGGTAAAATGTCCTCCAGAGATAGTCCTATGGGTGCAAAGGAGACACTGGCTGCTAAGCAGAAGTGTCGATCAGGTCATGTAAAAAACCCTGCCCCATGTTTCATCTAACTATTTGTGAATCAATTATTTCTGAATCTGACCTTAATGAGCACACATACATCATCAGGCAGGTAGATTACCTAATTAATGAAATCAACTGTGTTAAAGTGCACAGGCAGAAGGAATGCATAGCAGGGTTTTTCACTTTCTGAAACGGGGATCCTCACTTCTGCTACTAACTGTGTGTGCGCCTGTGTGTGTGTGTGTGTGTGTGTGTGTGTGTGTGTGTGCGCGCCTGTGTGTGTGTGTATGCGCGCCTGTGTGTGTGCGCGCCTGTGTGTGTGTGTGTGTGTGCGCCTGTGTGTGTGTGCGCGCCTGTGTGTGTGTGTGCGCCTGTGTGTGTGCCTGTGTGTGTGTGTGCGTGTGTGCCTGTGTGTGTGTGTGCGTGTGTGCCTGTGTGTGTATGTGTGCCTGTGTGTGTGTGTGCCTGTGTGTGTGTGTGTGTGTGCGTGCGTGCGTGTGTGTGTGTGTGTGTGTATGCACTTTTGTGTGTGTGTGTGTGCGCGCGCATGCATTTGTGTGTGTGTGTGTGTGTGTGTGTGTGTGTGTGTGTGTGTCTGTGTCTGTGTCTGTGTGTGTGTGTGTGTACTCAGTATGTGCGGTTCATCCAGTTGATGGAGCGGCTGCTGAGCATGCCGTACAGCGCACGGGAGGAGGAGAGCGTGCAGCGTTACCGCCGGCAACTGGAGGTGCAGAGCAGCAAGCAGGAAGTCCCGCCTCTGCAGCATGACGAGCAGGGGGCCGCCTTCAGCACGGCCATGGGTGAGGAGCAGCTCTAATACCTATACACTCACACAGCTGCCTTTATTCATCTGGCCATAAAGCCGTGTGTGTGGGTGTGTGTGTTTCTGTTTCTCTTACTGGATGTGTTCATGTTTCTGTGTGTGTGTTTGTGTTTCTGCATGTGTGTTTGTGTTTCTGTGTGTGGGTTTGTTTGTGTCTTTTGGTTGGTGTGTGTGTGCTTGTCCGTGTTTCTGTGTTTGTGTGTGTCCATGTTTATGCGTGAGTTTGTTTGTTTGTGTTGGTTGGTTGGTGTGTGTGTGTGTGTGTGTGTGTGTGTGTGTGTGTGTGTGTGTGTGTGTGTGTGTGTGTGTGTGTGTGTGTGTGTGTGTGTGTGTGTGTGTGTGTGTGTGTTTGATTGTGTCTGTGTTTATATGTGTCTGTGTGTGGTCTTCAGGGAGGAGAAAGTCTACGGAAGCTTCTCTAGTCCTGAGAGATGCTGGGTCTGGAAAGGTGACCATCAATGGAAAAGACCTCTTGCAATACTTCCCCGTGCGACAGGACAGGTTGGTGTGTATGTGTGTGTGTGTGTGTGTGTGTGTGTGTGTGCGGGTGCACGTGCGCGTGTGCATACTTGTCTGTGTCTCAGTTTGTGTGTGTGTGTTCTGTTGATGTTATGATGTTACAAGCAGGCGATTATGTCAAGAAGATTATGACGCAGCAAAGAAACGACACTCATTGCAAGTACATGAAGTTTTCCTTCAGATGCTCCATGTCAGAGTCAGACACACAACACTGTTCATACCATTGACTGTATACATTCATAATATACAGTCTATGGCTCATACCCTGCCAGCACATTTTAAAGCACTTGGTTGTCAACATCTGCAGACAGTATTCTGTGGTCTATATTCATGGTAATCCTGCCTTAATAGTACTAACATAATTGTCCTACTACTGAGCTATTTCTAATGAGATTCTGACAACTTCCAGTGGGGACATTGAATAGCAGGCCATCAATAGAATATTAGTGTAGAAGAGTGTCTGAAACTAGTTTGGTTAGGTAGATATTTAGGGTCCACAAGTCTATTATTGGTCAGGTGGTTAGAAGACATTTGGATGCGAAATCATTTTTTATAAATGTTAATGTTATAATATTTATTTTATGAATGAACTTAGAACATAATGTTTATAAGTTCACTTACTCAAACCAAAGGTTTACGGGAGCCGGATTTGTCTATTTTCACAGGGACAACTTCTTTTTTTTTTTCCCGGGTAAAGCCTCATTTTAAACGAAACAGCAACAAAAATGGCTAATAGGCACTATGCCAATAACAGGATCACTTCGCTAATAGTTTTATTGAGTGGACTGTGGTGAAAGGAAGCGGAGATGTTGTCTGCTGTGTGTCCCTTTGAGGAGAGAGACTGAGACGGAGAGACAGGCAGAGAGACAGACAGAGAGACCAAGTGCAAACAAGACAAGTGTGACAGAGGGCACATGACAGAGCAAGAGAAAGTGAGTGAATGAGGAAGAAAATGAGAGGGAGCCAGAGAGAGAAAGAGAGCACAAGAGAGATAGATAGAAAGAGAGAGAGAGAGATAGATAGATAGATAGAGAGAGATAGTGTGTGTGTGTGTGTGTGTGTGTGTGTGTGTGTGTGTGTGTGTGTGTGAATGTGTGTGTGTGTGTGTGTGTGTGAATGTGTGTGTGTGTGTGTGGGAGAGAACAGAGAGAGAGAGAGCAGAGATGTTGTGTGCTGTGTGTCCCTTTGAGAGGGTAGGACGGGTGGCCAGTTAGTATGCAGATCACAGCCATGCCAGTGCTGCACCCCTCCAAGGGTCTCTCTCTCTCTCTCTCTCTCTCTCTCTCTCTCTCCCTCCCTGCTCTTGCTCTCTCTCACACACACACTCTCACTCTCTCTCTATCTCTCTCTCTCTCTATCTATTTATCTATCTCTCGTGCTCTCTTTCTCTCTCTGGCTCCCTCTCTCATTTTCTTTCTCATTCACTCACTTTCTCTTGCTCTCTGTCATGTGCTCTCTGTCTGTCACACTCTTTCTTGTTTGCACTTGCTCTCTCGTTCTCTCTCTCTCTCATCCATGCTCTCACTCACTTGTTTGCTCTCTCTCTCTCTCTCTCTCTCTCACACTCTCCCTCACACACACTCTTTTTCTCTCTCTTTCACTCATGTACTCACTCATTCACTCCATCTCTCTCTCTCTCTCTCTCTCTCTCACACTTTCTCTGTCTCTCTCTCTCTCCTGCTTTCTGGCACGCTGTTCCTCCCTGCTCGTTGGTTTATTTGATCTGGGAGGAAAGTTCATTACACAGACGAGTGCCTCTGAGCACGAGCGCGCACGCCGCCTCCACCACCTTATCGCCGTGGAGACAGAGCGCAGCGCTTCGCCTTTTTTTATTTATTTTTTTTTCTCCTGTGTCAGCGCGTGGTGCATTCAGAGGGAGATGTGGGCCAGGAACTGCTTATACACACATATACACACACGCGCATACTCCCTCTCTCTGTCTCACACACTTGCACTCTCTCTCTCTCTCTCTCTCTCTCTCTCTCTCTCTCTCTCTCTCTCTCTCTCACACACACACTTGCACTCTCTCTCTCTCTCTCACACACACACACACACACACACACACGCACACACGCACATACTCTCTCTCTCATACACACACATATGCACACCCATACACACACACACACGCATACTCTCTCCCTCACACACAGACACACACACATCCCCACACATACAAACACATGCACATGAATAGACACACACATATTCAACAGTATGCTATCCATTTTTCTTCACACTGTGGATTATGTGTTGGTAGAAAGTACAAAGTTTTGTGCTTATGATATTACAACTCTATTGAGGAACGGTGCACATGGATCTGCCACCTGTAGTTGTAGTTGGTCCTTACAGCACTGCACAGAAACTAGGTGTGATTGATGCATGATAGTTACTTCTCTCTTCCTTTCTTTCTCTCTCTCTCTCTCTCTCTCTCTCTCTTGCTTGCTCTCTCTCTTCTCTCTATCTCTGTCTCTCTTTTCTCTCTTCTGTTTCTCCTCTTTCCGTCTTCCTGCCCTCTTTTCTTTCTGTATAAGGGAGCAGCTGATGTTCCCGCTGCACTTTGTGGAGATGCTGGGCCGTTTTGACATGGAGGGGACCGTGAGCGGTGGTGGGCATTCTTCCCAGGCGGGGGCCCTACGTCTGGCCCTCTCCCGCGCCCTCCTCACCTTCTTACCACCAGCCAAGGTGGAAGACATGAGGCAAGGTATGGGGCCTTTACATACTTTTTGCGCACATAACCATATTTAACAAAGAACATGTTAAAAAAAAGGAATTTAGCTTTCACCTTTAGGCATGAAGAAAACTCCGTGTTCACTACTGCCTTACAAAGCCAAAAGACAGTAACTACATATTTTGTCAAAACTGAGTTTGGACTGAAAATTGACTTGAACACCTCTTTGTCTTGTGACAAGTCTCCTGCTTCTTCCTATTAAGAAAGTATAATAATAAAAGCATCACCACTATTATACCTACAACATGTTTAATTCGGCAAGATGACAACTTTGAAGGCATTATTCTCAGTTTCAATGTTGCCATAGTTACTGCATTTTACCTTTGTTAGGGCAGAATACCATTAGCAATAACCATAACCAGAACTACTGTTTTTTGTTTTTGTTTTTTTTTTGTTTTGTTTTTTTGTTGTTGTTGTCCAGCCGGCCTGCTGACCTCTGACCCCCGCGTCAAGGAGAGGAAGAAGCCCGGCCAGGCCAAAGCCCGCAAGAAGTTCACCTGGAAGAAGCGCTGAGCAGACAAGAGAGAGCCAGCCGGCTGCCGTACAGCATTGGGAGAGGGAGACATGTAAGGGGCCAGAGATTAGTCAGCTGGCTTGACTCACAACTGAAGGAAGAGACACTTAAACGGGATTGCGTGTGGAAACTCTTGCGTGCTATGGGACTCATTCACACAGCGTCCTGGTAGCCCTGTTCCACACTCTTGGACAGCTTGACCTATTGCTATGTCTGTCAGTGCTCTCTGAGATCTGGTCTAATCGTTCAATAAAGTGTACATTTGTTTTCATAGAAACACTGTGTTCATTTGAAACAAGAGGCGAGATGACATAATGTTGCCAGTAGATGGCAGTGGCATGCATCTTTTTTGAATGTACTATGAAGGCAGAATGTCTTGATGTCAAATTAGTTTTGATGTCATTTGTTATTGTCAGATTAAGATATATTTTAGTGGTAGTTAGGATAGCCAAACTAAATAATGCCATAAACAACAGGAGCACAGGTTTAGCTCAAATGTACCACAAATATAAAGCATGTATTAACACGTTCCAGGATGACCCTTAAGAAGGACCATGTACAGTGAAACTATTTAAAGGTGACAGAGAATGAAAAACCGTGTTGAAGAACCCGCATTCAAGAACATACGAAAGTCCTAGACATTCTAAACATCAACCATTCTGTGTCACATTTAAAGACAGAAAATATTCAAACCCCTTTACATTTTCCACATGTTCCATAACACTCATTTTAAAAATGGATTTGAGTACAGTTATAGTTTTAAAAATGTACACAAAATAGCCCATGAAGACAAAGTGAAAACATGTTTGTAAATTAGGGGAAAAAAAAACATTCAAACATAATAGGTCCATAAGTATACTCACACCCTTTGTTATGAAATTCAAAATTTAGCTGAGGTGCATGCATCTGATTTTCATTGATCATCCTTAAGACATTTATTAAAGAAAATGAGCTGCTCTGGGATTCTGTGACTAGGGTGGTGACTCATTTTTTAACTTAATCTCTATAGGAATTCCTATATGTATACATGACAATGACCAGGGGTGTCGTTAGGTATTAAAAACATTTGGGGCTATAGCCCAGAAGTTGTCCTTTTGATGCAGGGATTCGGGGGTTTCTCCCCCGAGAAATTCTGAAAATTGGGCTGATGCGCATGTCATTTTAACCCAGCTTGAGAATTAAAGGAAAGATCAATCGCCATGACTGACGTCTGGGCTTGCCGAGTAGTTTGATGTTTACATTAAAGATAAGATGGCCTGTAAGGAAGTGAACATGCCTTCTGCCAAACCACATACAGCATGAATATGACTAATAATATAGCCTATAGTCCAATAAAAAACTGTCATGCCTACGCATAGAGAAGAAAGAATACGGACATTACATCTTTAACATTTTGCGACAAATGATTCTAAATTTGCCCATATAGCTCTTGTGACATTAGATTTTCTTTTCAGGTTTTAACTGCCTACAATGTTGCATTTCTGGCTGCTGGTAATGCAACCACACAAAAGTTTCCTCTATGGGGCTATTTTTTATTATCATCATCATCATCATTATTATTATTATTAGGCCTATTATTTGATGGCACAGATATCTGGGTCTATTCCCAGAAGATCTGGGGCTATAGTCTCAAATACCCAATGCCTAGGCTCTAACAACACCCCTAGTAGTTACCCAAAGCACACAGCCAAGATAATAGAGGAGAGGCTTCAGGAGCAGGCTGTCAACGCCTTTGAGTGGCCCAACCCAAGTTGGAAGTTGAACCATTACTACGTATAGTGTGACTCAATCCCTAAACAATAATAACTAATAGATACAATATCTGTATAGGCAAGAACAAGCCTGGACTTGAACCCCAAGCAGAGCAGTATGCCAACAGCACATTTATGTGCAAACAAAGTACAAAGCATTTTTTATCCACTCCCATTTACAACTTGTGTAAATATGAGCACATAATAGATCCATAAGTATGCACACCTTCTGTTGTGAAATGCAAAAGGTGCATCTGATTTCCATTGATCATCTTTGAGACACTTTTTTTTTTAAGACAACTTGCTCAAGACAATGTTTTGCCCAGGGGCATTTGATTCCTTAATTCGTCCCTGTCCCAGATCTTTTTGAATGCCAACAGCACATTAATGTGCAAAGTACAAAGCAGTTTTATCCAGTCATTGTGTAAATATTAACTATGAACACAAATAAATGGATCAAATATATATTTTTCTTCGTATATTTATGACTATCACTATACATTTAGAACTGGGAGATAACTCAAGGCAAGTTTGTTTGCATAGCCTAGCACATTTCATACAAAGGGGCACTTCAATGTGCTTTATGAAAATAAAAGCAGAGAAAAGTTCATATGAAAGGTCAAAATATTTAAAATACAACAAAGATAAAATAAACATAATGACAAAGTCAATGCATAAAAGGATAAAAACGAATGTAAGTGTCAGGTAAATAAAAGACATAGTGACATTAAAAAAAAGACACAAAACAAATAGTAATTCAGGATGATGCAGCAAGCATCTGAGAACAGTTTGGTCTTTAGTCTAGATTTTAAACTGCCAACAATAGGAGCATTTTTAATGTATTTTAAAAATTGGTTCCAAAGCTGAACTGCAGCTAAAAGCTGCTTTGCCACATTCTGTAGTAGGTTTTACCAACAGATTTTTCTGATGCTTTAAGAGTTGGTGCATAGCTAAATGTATCAGACACTGTTTCATGTAATGTTTTTAACACAAGAAGTAATTTCTTAAAGTCAAATCTATAACCAGTTCACTAACCTTAGAATTAGAATAATGTTGTCTTTTTGTTCTTGTAAGAACCCTTGCTGCATTTAGATCAGTTTAAGCTGTTTGATGGTTTTCTTAGAAAGTGTATTAGTATTTGTAATGTAGTGCAAGGCAGACTATATGTTTTTGTTTGAACTAACCTGTCAATAGATGAGTTGCATGAGCTAACAGTTTCAAAAACTTCCCGAAGTACACATTGTTGTGTTTTAGCAGTTAGCCTATAAAAACTGTAATTGTACTTTTAAAGTTTTAACTGTTTATTATTGACTTTGAGCTTATCTCTATGAAGAACTCCAGTAGAGGGAAGTATAACTAGGAAAATACTACCACACAGTCTGGTTTTCAACACTTTTTGCCCCACTACTGGTGACAGATGCAGTAATACCTTCTAACACTGGGTGGCAGTACAGATTCACTGCTTCTAAGCAACTGTTGATTCTGTGTGTGGACTGCATCTGCAGACAGTTTGGTCTAACATCTATTTAACTGCGAGGCTGTTAGGAACCATAGCTGGTTGGCCCAATACCAGTATTTCACACTAAAAATGAACACATCCTTTTTTTTTTTAATTGACTGCATGCACTCTCAAAAGACACCTTTCCTGAGAATCCAAGAAGCTACGTCCAGCAAGTACACCTACGCAGAAGGCCAATGTTGGCTTTGGAATTTTTTGGTTTTACCAGAGGATAGTGCTTGGCAAGACTATCACTTCATGGTCAAAATATTCTCAGCCTTGTAAAAACTGATTGCTCCTTGTGATCTGCACTATCAGTTGATCGTTAGTAAGACTAATGACATAATAAAACACTAATAAACTACTGCAAGATTTATCTGTGCACTCCAGACTTTGTGTTCTCAGCTTTGGATAGTAATAACGTATGTCTTATATTTAACTTTTGAAAGCTGTGTGGAACTGTGGGGCAGGGAAATAAAGGAAGGCGGATATTTCAAGGAAGCCAGATATTTCTCAGGCACATTGTCTATTTCTGACCCCTCCCAGCAAACTGCAACCGTACTTAAGGCAGAAAAGCTTTCCCCTCCATCTCACTGCTCTCACAGAGCCTCAACTGCAAATTTCTCTGCTCACCCTTCTCCTCTGATATCATGGCAACTGCTGGAAAGGTAAGTCTTTCTTTTGCTTTTGAAAATGAAACAACTCGTGCACTGTAAAACATGTTGTTTATAACCAACATAAAATTAAGGTCAATGTGCTGCATGGATCTGTTTTATACTTGTTTAACTTAACACTCATTTTCTAGTATCATGAACATATGTTCACTATACATGAAAAAAGTGCAAACAAATTGTGCAACTTCAACCAATGTAGAAAGATCTGTGCAGGATGTTGCTTCAATTTTTTTAAGTGGGCTCCAAGCTGCACTTTTTGCAGTATGGGAAATGCCTACCTGCATCTCTTCATTTACAATACAGAATTCTAAGACCTACATGGACATTAGAAACACAAACCCTGCTTTGTACAATGTAAGATGCACAAGTATCCCATTTAAGCTTTGGTCAAAAACGCTATTTGTGAAACAGACTAAATTGGAAGAGCTTGTGTGTTTCAGCTTTTGCAGCATTAAAACTTAACTTGTCCCACCTATAGATTTAGATCTTACACTGGGCCAGTACTGGTTCTTGAGGCCGATGCCATAGAAGAACCTTATTCAGTGCTTCAAAGAAGCGTCGAGGCACCAGTTCATTAAAGAACCATTTAACACCAATATGACATAACATAGCCCATTATGATCTGAGGCTCTGTAGAACGATTTCCAGTGTAAAGTACCTTTCACATACACGCTAAAAAATAAAGGTGCTTAAATGGTTCTTTAAATCTCTGGATGGTTTCAAGCAGTGTGAAGGTTCTTCTATGGCATTGATGAACCAGCACTGGCCCCATTATTTTTTCAGAGTGTACCTAAAGATATAGCACTTACTTGTTATCATAGATCGATTAAGATATGAAATGCATTAGAAACGCATCAATTCATGCCACACCAAAGTACACAGCCATAATGTGCTTTGCATAGTACAACATGTAGATATGAATAAGGTGCGGCCTTCAGCTGAAACAAACACACAAAAGAGAATTAATGTATGGCACCCCCAAATACAATGTACACAGCAGATATTGGATCACAGCCAACTCAATCTGGAGTTAGAGCCAAACATTTCCAGGCCATTTAGCTAGTAGATGCTTGTTGTATGCTACCATCTCTTCTGTTGTGTGTTTGAGCTAACAAGGGTACAAGGGTACTTCATCTTTTCTGACAGTATTCTAAACTGTTTACAACATAATAACATGTGCACAAACTCTCAGGACCTTATCAAATGTTGTACAGATTTTATGTGCATCCCTGACTCTCTATTTAGTGTTTTATATGATGTTACAACTTTTTACAGATTTTACTGTCATTAGCACAGGCTGTTGCCTAATGTTGGGCTTGTCACATCTAAACAGCTACAGCAGATTGTATACTCTGGTGCAAGTGCATGCCAGAGGTCGCTTGCTTTCTTTGTGCAAAAAAAAAAGTTTTGGCTCCAATTTTGGCATCAGAGCATTAAATATTATTCCAGGCTTGTCTACTCCCTCCTCTCTTTTACTTTGAGGGCCAAGAACTCTTACAGAGGCATAGCTGTGCAAGCCCACCAGATGGTCAATTGTTTGTGCAACAGAAGTCCACATATTTTAATTTGTTTATTGAATTTATTGTGTTGTATATTGTATTTTATGTATACTACTACTTGTTATATATTGGCTGTATAGAGAGCTAACGTCTACCGGAGTCAGATTCCTTTAATATGTAACTGTACTTGACCAATAAAACTGATTTTGACTTAAGCAATACTGGTCCTGGTGCACTGTTATAGAAAAACAGATTCTTTCTCACTTGTTGTAGTCTCTTGTGCATAAAGATTTTACTTGTGTTTGCTGTAAATGCATGTCACTGAGAAGGCAATATTGGCTGTACAAATGGCATAATCTTCACTCTAATAGACTTAGTTTTCTTGTACTTTTTTTGTTCAGAGCTAAAATTAATCTGTGTCCCTAGGTGATTAAGTGCCGAGCTGCCGTGGCTTGGAAGCCTAATGCTCCTCTGGTCATGGAAGAGATCGAAGTGGCCCCTCCCCAGAAACATGAGATACGTATCAAGGTAAATACTGCATCAAGTCAACACCATCTCTACAAGGCAACACATTTCATTTAACCTAACACAACAAATACAGAAAAATTAAATACTACTACATTACAAAAATTTCTTTTGCCAATACATTACAACTTGGCCACACCTCCGATCTCAAAACACTTTGAGATGTGAGGTGGTCCTGAAAAGGGATAAATCGCTCAGCGGGTCTAAAACACATAGTTAACATGTTTTGTTGCTGCCAGGTGATAGCTACAGGTGTGTGCCACACGGACCTGTACCACCTGTTCGAGGGGAAGCATGAGGAGGGCTTCCCCGCAGTGCTGGGCCATGAAGGGGCCGGGATTGTGGAGAGTGTGGGAGAAGGTGTCACCGAAATCAAGCCAGGTCAGATGCTGCGATTCCAATTAAAAGATAAAAGAAAAAATGCATTTTTATTTTTACTCCCAGCAGAATTGAGTACCTCAGAGACCACTTCTAAAAACTTGTAGGTTAATGACAGAAAAATATTATTGTTTTAGAATTGTCTTTACTTTTTCTATCAGAAACAAAAAAAAGATATTTTTAGGAAAAAACAATTCAATATTAAGTAAGATCTAGCCTTTGTTTCAGATTTTTTAAATTAAACTGTGTAGTTCAACTTAAGATCTTTAAAAACTCCTATACCGTTATTTTTATCCTAAGTTTTTTTAAGGTTTTAAGAGAAACAGATCGGAAGTCAATACAATACAGTCAATACAAAAAGAGACAAAGATAAGATTATTGTAAGAAGTAATATTTTTCTCTGAGTAGAGCTCAAGTTTGTGCGATAAAATAAAAGGGAATTGTGTGTTTCACACCTGTAAAACTGAAAAGGCTGTAAAATAAAGCTAGCAATAAAAAAATAGTTGTAATATCAACAGGGTATATACATGGAGTACAAGAATACTTACACAACATTTGTGTTTGTTTCCGTAGGTGACAAAGTGATCCCACTCTTCATCTCTCAGTGTGGAAATTGCGTGTTTTGCAAGTGTCCCAAAACTAACTTGTGTGAAGAGAGCTGGTGATTTAACATGCGTCATCACAGGACATACTCACAAAAACAGGGGTGTAGTGGGGGTTAAATGGTGTTTACGCACCTTTTAATATTGCAGAACAGCATTTACCTGCCTTGTAATGTGGACAGCATTTATCTGATTACTAATGTGGCCAAAACACACCAAAAGCGCAACACTGCTGTTTTGACAGACAAACCATTTTTATTACACTGTCAGAAAAGAAGGTACAGAATTGTCTTATTATTTCTGAGAATGTAGGAGTACAAATCTGTATCTTAGGGTACAATCAGCATTATTGTACCCCCAAAGGCTAGTATTTGGACCTTATGGTACTGATGTGTACCTATTCAGCTCAGGAGAAGGTACAAACTTGTAAAACAGTGATTAAAATGTACAATTATGTGTCTTTCAGGGTACTGCTAGTGTGACAAGTAAAGGTACAATTCTGTACCTTATTTTCTGAGAGTGTAGAAAAACCCCAGAAACACAATGCTTCTGATGAAGGTCTAGCTGACTGAAATGTCAGTGTTTCTCTGTTTTTTTTTTTATTAAAAGGGGTTTGTCCATCAACTGGTGCACTTCTAGTTTTAGATTTAATCCAAGTAGACAGTGATAAAATGACACCTGTCCTGCAGTACACCCTTCCAAGGTCTGCAGGCCTCCACTTTCATTCAAATGTTTTCCAACCTTTTCTAACAACTGTGTGCATTGTTTACCTAGCTTTCTCTACACCACTACACCACTGCACGCAAATGCAAATGTATTGCTCTGTCATTGCTCTTGTGGTTTTGCTCTCGGGATATAGGGCAAGTGTGCGTTATGGCATCATGTCGTCGGAGGATTCCCGCTTCACCTGCAAAGGCCAAAAGATCCTGCAGTTCATGGGAACCAGCACGTTCTCTGAGTACACAGTGCTCAACCAAATAGCCGTGGCAAAGATCAGTGATGATGCCAAGCTGGACCGAGTGTGTCTCCTGGGCTGTGGCATTTCAACAGGGTACGGGGCAGCTATCAACACAGCTGGGGTATGTCTTATTGTGTTTGTGTGTGTGTGTGTGTGTGTGTGTGTGTGTGTGTGTGAGTGAGAAAAAAGTGTGCGTGTGTGTGTGTGTATGTGTGTGAAAAAAGTGTGTGTGTGTGTGTCTGTGTCTGTGTCTGTGTGTGTGTGTCTGAGAAAAAACAAACAGTGTGTGTGTGTGTGTGTGTGTGTGTGAGTGAGTGTGAGAAAAACAGTGTGTGTGTGTCTGTGTGTATAAGCAGTTCCTATGTGTTTATATTTGTGCATTCTCCTTTAAAACATAGATACAGCTAGGAGGCGGTGATTACTGTATAGAATTGTGTGTAGAATTGTAGCAAATTAATAGGTTAATCAATGCAGTTTAACCTAAAAACTGTGTGTGTGTGTGTGTATGTGTGTTTTTTTGGGGTGTGTGTGCATGTCTGTGTGTGTGTGTGGTGTGTGTGTGTGTGTGTGTGTGTGTGTGTGTGTGTGTGTGTGTGTTTACAGGTTACCCCCGGTTCTGTGTGTGCAGTGTTTGGTATGGGGGCGGTGGGCCTGGCTGCAGTGATGGGCTGTCGTAATGCGGGCGCCTCTAGAATCATTGCCATAGACATCAACGACGAGAAGTTTGCAAAGGCCAAAGCCCTTGGAGCCACTGAGTTTGTGAACCCAAAGAAGCACTCAAAACCCATCAGTGAGGTCCTGGTTGAGATGACCAATGGAGGGGTAGACTTCTCCTTGGAGTGTGTGGGCAGTGTTGCAGTTATGGTAAGTAATGAGCTGAACCCAAACTGTTAAGTCCTTTATCATTTAGTGCACAATGTAGGGAACGAAACAGTGTAACTCACACTCTATATGGGGCACCCTATGGTAAAAGAGTGAACATTTTTGGATTCAGCTGTAGTCAATGATGGGCAACCTGGATTTAGAAGCTACAATCTAGTACCACATACTCCAAATTACCCGATTCTACCTATGTAGTTAATACAGGTAATTTCACTAATTCACCTTTGTATCTGGCTGAAGTCTTGTGCTTACTAGAATCAGCTGATTCAGTGAATGGCTGGAACAGATATGCGGTAATGGACTCTAACTTCTGAAGCCATGTTGCCCATCACTTGTTACAGTAAAAGTGGAATCACTTGTAAAGAGCACAGGTAGAAAGAATACATGGTAGGACGTGTACTTCTTCCCGCAGTGCAGGAGCAGTGCAATGATTTATTATAGCTAAAAAAGCCTGGCAGCAATGTCAGACAGTGGGAGGTAATGGCAGAGGGCCGATAAATGAAAAGAAATGTGGCCATGTCAAAAAAGAAGAAGAGGGGAGTGCTGCATTGGGTCAGATATTTGAAATAAACCAGGTGCTCTTCGAAAAAAGGACAATAGAGACTTGAAAATTGCATTTGACTGTGTCCCAAAATGCAAAAGGCCTATTCAGTAGGCTACTTGTAGAAAAAAAAACAGTCTAAAAATTCGAGGCACACTGATTTTAGTGAGAAAAAATTAAAAATCCTTTATTGTGATGGATTTAACGCCTACGTGTTTCGACTTGACTGAGTCTCCCTGATGTGTTCATGTGTTTGGTTTTCTGTAGCGCAGCGCTCTGGAGTCGTGTGCAAGGGGATGGGGCGTCAGCGTTGTGGTGGGGTGGACTGACGTGTCCGACTTCTCCGCTCGGCCAATCCAGCTCATCGCTGGGAAAACCTGGAAGGGCTCTCTCTTTGGAGGTGAGAGGTCTGACTGCACTGAAAGATACTGTTTCCCACCATCAGTGCGGACCCAGAGGATAATATTTCTTCTAAAAATTGCCTTGATGTTGTATTTGATTTTATATTAGGCTTAAACTATAGTAGGCTGATTTGTTTAATATTCCTCCTAAGAGGGTTTAGGACGAAATTTCAGAATTCGGTAAGATCTGGCCTTCTCCTAAATTAAACTCCTAAGAAACAGTGTCCAGTGAAGCCTGGTACAAGTTAAATCAAAGTTCAACTAACGATTCTGACATGATACTGTAGTGTTTTTTTTCTAATGGGAATTAAAAGCCACATTGTGTAATTTAGGTTGCTTATTAGCAAAACAAATAACAAATTTAAATGTTTCTGGTTCTTTAGGGGCATCCTTTAGAGACAAGGGTCAGAAGTCATCAAGATCTTGTGTTTCTTAAATACAAAGATGTTTTGGCGAATGTCCATATCCAAATAATGTGTATGTGTGTATGTTTGTGGTTTTGGGTATGTTTAGGATTTAAAAGTAAGGACTCCGTTCCAAAGCTTGTTCTTGACTACAAGGCTGGGAAAATTAATTTGGATGAGTTTGTGACCCACAACATGACCTTGGCAAACATCAACGATGCCATTGAACTCATGAAAACAGGAGCATGGTAACTATCCAACTTTCTTGTATGTACCTAGTAAAAGGTGCTGCTTAAAATTAATGTTTTAAAGGCACATACTGCATGGATCACTTTACTTTGGTTTAATCTGCACTATTCTTACTTTTTTTTCAAGTATCATGAACATATGTTTATGAAATACTGCAAGTTAAACCAACCTAAAAAAAAATCCATGTAGCCCATTTTGCTTGATGTTTTTTAGGTTTTTATTTTTTATTTTTTTTTTTGTGAAGTTGGTTCAAAGCAGCACTTCTTTTAAGTGTACAGTTCTTTGTTTTAGACCAGAATCTTTGTTGCTTATTGTCAATAACATTTTGGCCTGTTCTGTTCCAGCATCCGTACGATTGTAAGTGTGTCGCCCGAGTAAGAGGTGAATGACCGGACGGGAGATGGCTCTGATCCCAGGGTGAACAGCCATGCAGCAATCTCTTTCAATCGTTTTTTATGCTTAAGGGTTAGACAATGCAGTATCGTAAAAAAAATCTTTGAAGATACCTTTTGTTATTTTTTTTAATCAATACAATGAAACCTTTGTCTTATGAGGGGAGAAATCACATTGCGATTAAAATCTATTTCAAGTGAGCTCTTGCAAAGAAGGCAGCACAGTTTTGCAAATAGGAGATCAGCAAAAGGAGATCATATTTGTGCAAAAACTTTTGTTTCCATTTGCATACTGAATGAACTGGGGTAGTGTGTTTATCCAAGTAGTTATATCACAGTGCATGTGCTGATGCCACTGCATGTTGGTCATTTGTCTGTTTTATAACCTTGATCTCTGTTTTAACCAATAATCAGAACATTTTTTCCTCATCTCTGTCAAAAGTACCACCATATAGGGTTACATTTACAACAACTTAAGATGCTTTAACTGCTGTTGACATTACTAGCATTCACACAAGCTTTCACCAACATCTGTGTTGTGTAACACAGGTTGGGGTTGTGCAACCACTAACTCTCATGGGTTGTCTGAACAGAATGCAGCTGTCATGGGAACGAAGAGCACAGATTCAGAGGAAGCAGACAGAGATTGCTCCTAAATGAACTAAAAAGCCTTAGTTTTATCATGACCTAGTTCAATGGGCCATGAAAAATATTTTACAGAATTTAACAACAAAAGTGATTTAGCACGTCAAACTCAAACACAAAAATGCTTGATGTGGGAAAGTGAGTAAAATCAGTGGTGGTATGAGGCATGTATGAGGGGTTTACTGGTGACTGAGTGATGGAGTGCAAGTCCGCAGGTGGAAACAACTAAAGGGTGCAGGCAAGAGATGGCTATAAAAAAAATAAGCAGCCAAAAACAGCCAATCCCCACCAAAAAGCAGAGAATGACCCAGTAGGAGCAGAGGTTGTCCCTGGTTGATGACTATAAAACATATAAGCCATGGGCCCTTCATTCACATCACACCAAATGTCAACAAACTCCCTACAATGACAAGACAGCAGGATGATTTCTCTTTGTGTACGTCTTTCTCTCGTACTATTGTTAGCGAAGAATGTACTATCATAACAACTAGAATTAATTACATGAACTGGTTGTTAATCTAAAGGTAACTGAAAATGGGGTTCTTTGGTGTTTAGATACAATAATGTGTGTTAGCATCTGTAAACTGAATGTATTTTGCATGTCATCAGCTTTGTTGCTAGGAGCTTGTGTGGCTTCCCGATGCAGTTAATAAATCTTCAGTATTTACACCAGATTGCCTGTTCAGTGATTGTCTTTGCTGGGAGTATTTTTTTTTTTAAACCACAACTCGAAGTCCAACACAACTGCCTAATTCAATGTCTAGAAGTCTCAATTTGAGCTTAAATGTACACTATGGAATGACAGGGCTTTTGGTTAAATCTGTAAGCACAAATATTAAAGAATATTATAAAGTTATATTTTCATTCTTAGTAATTGGTCTTTGAAAGCTTATAGCATGGTGTGTCTGATTAGTATTCAACTAATTAGTTTAATAGTTTTTTTTCCCAAACTTTGTTACGAGAAATTGAGATAAAAAGACGGATTTTTACTAAAGGCATGCAGGGAAACTTCCCTATCAGAAATCCCAAACACTCTTATCCATCCTTCTTCACAACTTTGAACAGTCTTGTCATTGTGTAGTAACTAGTTAGATGTAATTTTTTGTAAAAAAGAAAAAGAAAAAGAAAAGAAAATTGTCAAAACAGTGAAAACCCATATAAGGGAAAATTTAGGCCATGCATGTTTTTAACTAATTGGGTTAACTAGAGGTAGAATATGCAGTTATATTGGTTGTTAGTTTCTGTTTTCAATCCATTTTCACATAGCAGATACTTCTTTAAAAAATAAATAAAAAATTACCTACAGCAAATGTCCCAATGGTGCAAACAGGCTTGTAAGAAATGACATGAGTGAACAGACTGGTTTATTGTTTGAGTTTTCACAGGGTGGGTACCAGTGCAAAAGTCAGATTAAGCATTGTCATATTTATTAAAATGAACATTTTTACACTTTGTACATTCCACCCACATTGGCAATGATTTACAAAGCGACAGTTATAAATACAATATTTACATACCAGTATTTATTTTTATAAAATACTTCTGAAGATATAAAGATATAGCAATGTTTGAGGGCTGGGTTTAAAGGGGTCATAGTTGTTCTTTTTTTAAATAACTGATTAAAGATTTGAAAACCATTTCATATGTATGTACCAGGGTAAGATCTTCACAGGACTTGACAGGTACTCGGAGTACGAGTCAAATCCAACTGTACAATCACAGGCTTGCCATACTTCTTACAACTAAAGGAAATGAAGAAACTCCAAAAGGTCCAAGGCATTGACATCTTATAATTTAAACGAGATATGATTTGAAAGAGCAGCTCACACCACCGCCAGTGTAATGCCTCGCAATTATCCGAGACGTGTATTAGGCCATGCAAAAACTGTCAGTAAATAAAGGCCAGATTAATCAGTCGCTAAACTGTAAGACGAGGGATGATTCGTTTTGGTTATTGAGATCATGTTAACATTGCTTGCTTTAGACAGAGGTGCCATACAGGCTCAGACAGAGGAGCATCGGATCACTAGGTGATAGCTACAGAGGCCATTCAGGTCCTGCAGGGGGGGCTATGGGCTGATTCTATAGGCAGTGTATTGAGTGTGCTTTCCACATGTTCCAGTTACCTTGTAGAGCTTCTGTAAACAAACATACATATGTCAGTCTCCTCTTTGGGGTTAGATCTTGAAGAAATTATGATGCAGTACCTCTCCCACCTAACACAAAAGGACACAGCATAGTGTAGAGACCATGATGAGGTGATTTCTACATGTGGTTCCTACTAGACCCCCTCAAAGCACTGCAAACATCACCACAAAAATGCCGATTTTTAAGACATACAGGCAGACAGACACACACATACACACCTACACACACACACACACACACACACACAGGTAGACAGCTAAACAAAACTAAGTGTAACATTACTGTAGATGGCCTGTGTAACTGCCTAGTTGTCATCGTGTTCACAGGTTTTTACTTGATCTTGAATATTATAAGGCTTTTGATAAAGGCTGCAATACAAGAGAGAAAAAATAAGTTTGATCACGTTTCCTTCACAGGAAAATATGAGACCACCAACTTCATTTCAAACATCACAGAATCATAACATCTGCAGCTTGAGAGAACATACTGGAGATATGTGATATCAGAGAGAGACCTAGTAACAGAGAAAGAAAAAGAGAGTCAGAGACAGAGAAAGAAAAACATGAGAGAGAGAGAGAGAGAGAGAGAGAGAGGGAGGGAGAGAGGGAGAGAGAGAGAGAGACAGAGACAGAGAGACAGAAAAAGAGTAAGAGAGCAGAGAAGCAAGGTCAGATCTTAAGGGACTTTTTTAGTAGTAGTGTCCGTGGCTTGTGCTCATCACAGCTCCTCTTTGAGAA